>JAWNNJ010001591.1:0-179214 GCA_035045125.1 Hypselothyrea guttata
GAGCGGCCAATCACTATCAGCGCCATTCAACAGGCAGCGATTCCGTTAACATAATGAATCAATCTGGCAACAACAACAATTCCAACTTTACGCCCTTTAACATTCGTTTCAATTCGCCAAATGCACAACATCAGCAGAAACAGCAACAGCAACAGCAACAACAACAACAGCAGCAACAACAGCAGCAGCAACAACAACAGCAGCAACAGGAACGTAATCCAAGCATGCAACAGCCACGTCAGTCTAATGCTTCAGCTGCCCCCATTGTTGCATCTCCGAACAACAACTTTACGCACATAATAACGCAGCAGCCACAACGACCGCTTTTTGGTGGTTTGCCAGCACCTGTGAATGCACCACGCATCTCAATGCCGCCACCACCGCCACCTGCTAGTAATCCATGGAATAGTCCGTTGTTTCAACTACACCCGGACTTTATAAATCAGAATCGAACTGAAAAGGTTGGCGATAATGCCGATAATTGTCCAAATTTCTCGATATACTCACAGGAATCTCAAGCGGTGGCTACTGAATTATTGACGCAGCCCGAGATTGCCGCCAATCGTTCAGATAAGGTATGAAATGGTTATAACTTAATTTTTATCTTGATTGAATTTATTTTGTACTGTTTGAAAATGTAGGCATGAAAAAGTGAAGAAATATACTATTTAGTTAAATAATTACGTGATACTGGCATAAGAGGATTTATAATACACTTATTTATTCCTAGTCTCAAGTAGGGTGTCCTTCAGTTTATGCAAGATACAATAACATAAAACAGTATAGGAATGTTGGTTTATATATTAAATATAATAAATATTTCAATACAATATCCATACATAGCTTTCAACCTTAGGTGTATGAATAGGTCATCACAAATGGTGTCTATGCTAAATTGTTTATCAGTTTTTTATACTCAGTGCCCATTGAAAAATGGGGGAAAAAAGGGTTTATAATTTTGTCAGAAGGAGGTGTGGCAGACCCCACAAAGTATATATATTTATATTCTGGATCACGGAGACGAGCTGAGTCGATTTAGCGATGTCCGTCTGGATAAACGCTATTCAATACGCAGATCAATTGTATTTCAAATGTTGGTTGGCACACCCCATTTACTCCCAATATCAACAAAACCCACACCACGATTTTGAAATATAAAGAGTTGAATAACTAGCGTAATATTGAACATAGAATGTTATTATTCCGCACTATATATTCTCTTCTATTATATTTAACTATTCCGGAAAGCGCATTGAAATACTCTACGCAATATTGCAGGCGTTGCATCGCTCGCCCCCTGGCAGCGCAGCCATTAAAGCTGGCGCACAAAAAAAAGTTTGAAGAAGAAGCATTGCCGCTACGGTTCATATGAAAGTTTTATAAAATTATGTTTAAAACCAGTAAGGACGGAGCTACAGTCGGACGTAACCGACCTGTATTTTGTGTTTTCTTAGTTGTGTCTTATCCGTAATGTAATTCGCGTAATGTAATTCTTAATGTAATCCATAGCATAAATAGAGATTGTCGTAGACTACGTACATACCATATCCCAAGTCTTTAGCTGTAAAACTACAATTGAAAACTGTTGCCAAATTGTTTTTTTTTTGTCAGTTAGCGAATGAATAAGAGGATTTAAAAACAAAAACCCAAACTAACTTGATCTGATTGCCGCACAGGAGAACCTAAATACCAAAAAATGGTATTTCTAGCTCTTGTAGTTTGCAAGATCTTGGTGGCTGCTCTGTCTGCCCCATCTTCGCTGTTTCTTTTCCGTTGGTAATGTAATTCACAGCATTAAAGAATAATGCCATAGACTGCGTAAATGCTAAATCCCAAGTTTATAGGTTTTAAACTGTAGCTAACATAAATTTATAAACAAATTTTCTGCTACATAACTTTGCTGTTTCTTCACCGTTTTGTAATGTAATTTATAGCATTGATGGAGAATGCCAATAGGCAATATTGTGGCTGCAGTGCACATACATACATTTTGCAAAAAATTGTCTGTTGCGTATCTGCGCTATTTCTCATCATATCATAATACAATTTACAATATCGGTGGAGAATGGTATAGACTACGTACATGCCAAATCACACGTCTGTTTATTATTTCTTATTATTGTTCCTTCTGTGGCGTTTTGTGGTTTTCAAGATCGTTGAGGTAGGTGTAGTTTTTTGATGATTCGTGGCGGAAGGAGGCGAGATATCGAAAGTGGGAAACAAACTTGATCTGCTTGCAACATCTTACAACCTAAATCAAGAGAGGTGGTATCTCTAGCTCTCAAAGTTGCTGATTTCTAGCTGTTCATACGGATAGACACACAGACACACAGACGGACATGGCTAAATCAACTCAGCTCGTCATCCTGAGTCAGAATATATATATACTTTTTGGGGTCTACCACGCTTTCTTTTGGGTGTTACACACATCTGTCATTTGCACTAAATTAATAGACCCTTTTACTTTTTTAAAGTAGAGGGCCGAATAAAGGGTACATGGTAGAACTGGGCTTCGATTCTATTTTGATTCGATTTAATCGGTTTTTTTGTTGTGATTTCTTTTAAAATTCAATGTAACACGCCTCAAATGTACAACAATTGAACAATTGTTGTACGCTAAAGGTATAATCGGTAGCAAAAAGAACCGAGTCTTCCACCCTACTGATCTGTTCCGTCCGTACAAGTTTTTGTTTGTTTTTCAAGGAATATTAATTTAATTTTGCATACATACATTTTTAAGTTTTTCTTTGAGCGCCTGCAAATAGATTCATCGATTAAATCGATTTTTAGACGTGAATTGATCGAAAAGATCGATTCTTGAAAGTTTACCCAGCTTTACAGTCGGGCCCGTCCGACTAGTTAACAGTTAAAACGGTCGCTAATTTAATCGTTTTTTATCAATTATGTAAACCGAAATTATAAATTATCTTTTGTTTACATTTTAAATTTTTATTTATCCTTCCGAAACGGAATCAATGAAATAGAAGTTTACATGTGTTTTGACGAAACACTGCAGGCTGAAAGGACACCTTTAGAAATTAGGTATTTTTAATAATGACAGCTGTAGGTTCGGGATGCCGAACGTAAGAAATTGCTGTGCTGTAGCACTTGAAAGCTAACTTAATTTTGTCAAGTTTGTTATGTCAGAAAGAAATATGGGAGTTCTTAGTCCGATGAAGATACATGAGATCGACAGGGATATTGGTCTAATGCATGTAATATAGGTTAAGTAGGGAGTACAAGACCTTTAAGATCGTGGTACTATAGTCCCCCTAATAATTATAGTCACTAACATACAATTATATTTGTATTATCAAATAGCAACAAATTAATTAAGAAAATATAATTGAAAACCAGTAAGGACGGAGCTATAGTCGGAGAGTACGAGACCCTGTATTTAGTGTTTTCTTCGCTGAGTCTTATCCGACCATAAGGTAATTCACAGCATCGATAGGGATTGTCATAGACTACGTACATGCCATATCCCAAATCTTTAGCATTAAAATTGAAGCTTTAAAACTGCAAACTGTTGCTAAATTGTTTTTTCGGTTAGCGAAGGAAAGAGAGGAGTTATCCAAAAACCCAAAAAAAAATTGATGTGATTGCTGCATAGGAGAGCCTAAAAACCTAAAATTGGAATTTCTAGCTCTTATAGTCTGCAAGATCTAGGTGGCTTCTTTGTCTGATCTATCTTCGATGTTTCTTTTCCGTTCGTAATGTAATTCACAGCATTGATGGATGATGCCTTAGGCTGCGTATATGCCAAATCCCAAGTCTATAACCTTAAAACTGTGGCTGTAGGGGGGCTCACATACATTTATAAAGCAATTTACTGATGCATAACATCGCTGTTTCTTCTCCGTTTGTAATGTAATTCGCAGAATCGATAGATAATTTAATAGTCCGCGTACATGCCAAATTACAAGTCTGTAGCTCTAATACAATACATTTTGAAAAACATTGTCTATTGCATATCTTCGCTATTTCGATTTCAAATTATAATTTGATTTAAAGCATCGGTGGAGAATGGCATAGACTACGTACATGCCAAATTACAAGTCTGTAGCGCTAATATTGTGGCGGCTGTGGTGTTTGTAGTTTTTGAGATTTTTGAGGTAGGTATAGATTTTTGATGATTCGCGGATGAAGGAGGCGAGATATCAAAATTTTGAAACAAACTTGATCTAGGTGACAATCTAAATCCGGAAAGGTGGTGTCTAGCTTTTATAGTTGCTGAGATCTAGGTGTTCATACGGACAGACGGACAGGGCTATATCAACTCAGCTCGTCGTCCTAAGTCAGAATATATATACTTTTTGGGGTCTACCACGCTTCCTTCTGGGTGTTACATACATCTGTCATTTGCACCAAATTAATAGACCCTTTTAATTTTTTAAAGTACAGGGTTTAAAAACGGACAAAACGGTAATTTTTCTACATTTATAGCTCAGATTTAGTTTACTCCGAAAATAGTATCTAATTTATTCCTTTAATACCCTTAAACGAATACAGACAGAATACATATAGTTCTTGCAAATTTTGAGAGCTAAAGAAAAGATTTGTCGAATTTATGGATTCTGACATTATAAAGAAACAATAAATATATAGATAATTCAATAGTACAAGCAGGTCAAGTTTGATTTGGATATTAGATAACACCTCTCAAACTGATGCAAATCCAGAAAATATTGTCTTGACTAATACTACTACTACAACGAGCTGAGTTGGTATAGTAAATTCCCTAGAGTATGAATCAGCGTGTTAGAGATATTTTACTACCATATACCGTGGATTAAACTGCGTGATGCATCAAAATTCAAAATATCCGGCAGAGTTTTGCATAAGTTCTCTGTGGGTAGAGGAAGAGTCGCATGATTCAAGATGTAACTATTACGCGGTTACAAGTTAGTATTTTTGATACAAAAATGTTTAATTATCTTGAAAAGCGCATTCAAACCACAAAGATAATAACGTAGAAATATGAAAATGACTCTGGATACACATAAACTTGTGTGTTCGCGTGATGCATCTTTGGTGTAAACACTTACCCACATTTTTTTAATATTCTGGTCAGTGTAACTGCGGAATATAAAGTATGTAAATATTTATTGATGCTGTGAATTGACGCATAATAATGCAGTCTGCAGTAATTTGAGAATTGGCTTTATTAATTCCTATTTTCAAACATATGAATTATTATCTTCTTATTAGCCATATTTGAATACAAAGTTAGTAATCGCCGGGTTTTAGTACATCCAAATTCATTTAAAGAAAATATTACTTTTGCATTTTGTGGCATAGTTTATAATTTGTTCTTTAGACTGTACCTTAGATATTACCAAACAAAAAATCAACAAACCCAAAGAATCCTTGGCATACTAACCGTAAATGTGTTATTTTCTTTTTTTAATTTCACAAATATTTTACTTGGCCAGGATGACGACGATATGAACGAAGATTTAGTACAATTAGACGATGATGATGACATACCATTACCACCAGAGCCTCAGGCTGTTAATGTTGGTAACGATCTATACGAACCGGAGAATCCTACTGAAGAACAAGAAAGTGACAATAGCCAAGAAAAATCGGATAGTGTAACCGCAGTTACCTTCCCCACAGTAGATCAGCCAGAACAAAAAAATAGCAACGCAAACTCCGACCCAAGTCTATCTAATGATGACAATGTTGAAACAAAGACACGCTGCACACCTAGCCCAACGCTAAAGGATGCGCGCAACGTGGATAGGGGCAAAGGTGTTTTGGAATTGTACGATGACAGCGATTGGGAAGAACTGGATATTGACAAACCAAAAGAGTATGAAAAGGCGCTGGCTGAAGAGCCTTCAGAGGAAGTCCCAGTTACCAAGAAAAATGAGAACTCTGAAAGTGCGTCAAAATCTACTTCTGACCCAGAACGTTCCTACACACCATGTTTGGATGAGAAAACTCTGGAAGAAGACGCCGCCAATGCGCAACTGAATGATAAGTCGGATAATTCTACTACAAAGAACAAAACTAAAAAAGCGAATGACGACAGCGATGAGAAAAGAGACGAAGCAGCTGATGGTGGAGGCATGGGCACCGAATTAATATCTGACGAAGATTTAACAAACGAAAACGAAGCAAAGCATCGTAGCCGCAGTAGGAGTCGAAGTAGAAATAGAAGTCGGAGTCGAAGCCGGAGCCGAAGTCCAAGTAGAAGTCGTAGCCGAAGTCGAAGAAGTCATTGCAACGAGGGTAATAACAAAACCAAACGTGGTTCGAAACGTGGAAAAGAAAATACAGAAACATTCAAAAAAGTTGGGAAACGCCGGAGAGATCGTAACTACCGTGGAGATAAGCAGCAGCAAAATCGTAGTCGATCGCTACGGTCACACTCGAGAACCCCATTTTTGCCCGGACGTAGTTGCAGCCGCAGTCGCACTCGAAGTCGCAGCCGTAGTCATAATCGTAACCGCCGCAGCCGAAGTCGAAGCTCCAATCGTAAACGTAATTTTAGTAATTCACCACGAGCCGTTGGCTTGCGAAATAGTCGCTCCAAATCGTATTCTCGTTCAAGATCACGATCGAATAGCCGTGGTCGGCGTACATCGTTCAAAGGACGGGATTATCCTCGTGGCTTTATTTATGGCCGTGTAGGACCTGGCGGAGTACGTTTTCCTCATCGTAATCAGCAGCCGTTTCAAAACAGGCCCTATCACCAGCAGCAGCAGTATCAACATGCATCGCACTATCAACAACAAGGTCAATCGCAGTCGTATCAACAACGACCAAAGCGTCGGGAGTTGCCACGTTACGATGTACGGAACGTGGTGAGTGCCTCGCGTCATCATCAAAAGGATCGCTATGGCAGGGATACGCTACGATCAGATAGAATGCGTTCCATTAGTTTCGAAATGCGACAGCCATCGCGCAGTTTGACACGTTCACGTTCCCGTAGTCGACTGGCTTCACCCAAACGATTTCGTAGTTTTAGCATATCTCCCTCTCCGCCTCCAGTAGGCATGCGACGCAGATCTATGTCTCCGGGCAATCGTCGAATCAATCGTTCAACATCGCTGCATCGACCAATACAACCAACATCAGGAGGCGGCAATGGTCAACGTCGGAGCAGCCCCTTGCAACAGCGCGGTAATAGCACATTATCTTTACGTTCTCGTTCTCATACGCCGTCTCGCATGAATGGTGGACGCAACATGACAGGTGGCGAAAGGCATTCGCCAGGCTACTCACCGCAGTACACACCGCGCATTAGTCGTAGCCGTACAAAGAGCCCCCGCAAGAAGAAAAAAAAGAAGAGCGACAAGAAGAAGAAGGGCAAAAAGCGCGCCGTAAGTAGCAGTCCCGTTGGCAGATTGCGACGCATATCAAGACAGCGTGATGATGTTGACGATTTCCTGGGGCCACAGTATGGCAAGAAATCTAAAAAATCATTGGCTGGTAACATGGGAGCCTCACATTGGTCACCTTCACCCACGCCCAGTTTGTCGGGAGTACATATGAACTTTATGCATGAAAGTGGAGCTGGTGGTGGTATTGATAAGCCACCTTCATCTTGGACACCACCGTTGGCATCGCCTCGAGCGTCTGGTACATTGCACTACATGGAAAATTTACGGCGAGGAGTTACGCCCATATTAAACAAAAAGGTAAAGCCCAAGCGAGATAAGAGCAAAAAGAAGAAGAAGCCGGTCGACAAGCAACAGCGCAAAGAAAAGAAGCGCAGACGCCGCACAATGACGCCAGAACCAGTGCCATCCAAGGAGGTATTCGCTTCTGGCAATAATATCCTAGTAAGCGTCAGTTTCAACAAGGACTCCACCAGCACCGGCTTGCCTGGCACAGCGCAGCAACAGACTGTGGTCACATTGCCACCGACACGGGATGAGTTCCTGGTGAATCGTCGAACATCCATGGATCGGTTGACGAATAACAGTGGAGGCGGTGTTACGGTCAAGAAATCAAAACGTAAACGAAAGAAGCTAGATGCAAAGCCGGTGGCCATCATTGATCTGGAACGTTCACCGTTCCAAGTGCACCAGGAGCCAACGGACGTAATTGTGCTCACCGATAGCGAAGATGCCAATGATAATCAGTTACTGTTACGGCGTGAAAGGCGACGGAGCAGTGTGCTCTCTGCTACGGAACTTCAGTTGATGCGAGAGAACGGGCAACGCGATAAGACTCCGCCAACAGATTGTCTAGAAACAATAATGGAGACTTCGTATGAGAATCTAACGCAAACCACTGGACCGAAAACACCGCCAGAGCCGCAACAGCACCTTGTTAAGTTTAATTTACCCGCCAAAAAGCAACATAAACTGCGCAACAATCCACTGCACGACGATGCTGATGAAATTCACTCGGCGGATGAGATGGAAACAGTTTGCTCTATGCGCAACACTGTAGACGCCGGCGAATCGCAGCAACAACAACAACAGGCCAAGGATGGTTTGTTATCGACTCAAAAGATTGGACCCAACACACCACCTGAATCAGGTCCTTGTTCACCAGACGCATACGATCCTTTCGAGCCAACAAAGTCACCTTCTCTATCGCCCTGTTCACCCACACCCAGTCAACCACACGGCCACGATGGTAGTGTTGCATCATGTGGTGCGGGTGCTACAGTTGGAACGGGAACTAGTGTTGGCGTTGATAAGGTAGACACACACAACAACAGTGGTCACAACGACGATGCCTTAGGGGATTGCAGCGGATCCATATCCAATCTGTCCAATGCCAATATGGCGCAAACCCAAGCAAACGCAAATGTGATGAATCCTGTGGATTTAGTAATTGCCCTAATGAATAAGCCCAACAATAGTTCCATGCAACAGGACTTGGCCAATAAATCCTGTGAAGTGCAATCGTCTCAGTATCTAAACAGCGCCACAATTAACACATCTCTATCATCGGTTGCCGCTAATGAGGACAAGGGCACGGACAGTGCCAACACCATTACAGTTCTCTCAAATGTTTTACTTTCGAGTAGCACCGTCTCCTCATCCCAACACATACCCGCAATTTCAAGTCCACCCACAACCCTGAACAGGAAACTGTCTACGCTGCCCAAGACAGCAGGTGGTAGTGTGGCTAGCAACAACAGTGGTATTGTCAATTTGCCAACAAGAAATTGTAGCAACACGGGGAGCGCCAGCGGAGGTGGAATTGTTTTGGAAGATACCTATCCGATGGACATTGAGAGTCCATATTCACCGGGTTCTGCGGACTACGAGGATCTATTCGAGCCGCCACCAGACGGCAATGCAGTCGGATCTGTGAGACGCAGCAAAGGCAGCGGCAAAGCGGAGATATTCGACAATCTTTTTGGCAGCAGTTCGCCCGTGGGTCAAATTCGAATACCCTCGCGATTTAAAAGCACAGCAGGACGGAAACAACAACGTGGAAATAGTAAAAATGAACGCAAAGCTAAAATAAAAGGTGGGTCATTGATCATTCCGGTATAAGCAAAGCGATTTGAATTATTTAAATATTATGCACCACACAAAGTTCACTTGTAAGATAATGCAAAGGCGAAACTGTAACTATAACTAAAATAATCAAAAACCTACTCATTGAGAACAAAGATACAAACCATCAAGAGCTAAAGCACAGTTATTAGAGATAGTGTTCAATGTAGCTTTATTAACTAATAACATCAGCTCGAAAAGGTTTCAGGATTCGGTACTTCTTTGTCAAAAACAATTACATATCATACAATCTGTATTATTTTATTATTTGCTATTTGTAGATCAGTCGGACGTATCCGACTGTAGAATACCCTGTACCCTATATTGTACATATAATTTAAAAAGTTAATTTGTTCTCATAATATGTTATAATAATGTTTTTTAAATTTTATTTATAAAGTACCCTATGAAGCGTAACAGCAATATTGTTTCGTTAATATCATCTCTGTTAATTAACAGATTTTAATGCGTGCTTAACTATAGACCATTCTTTAAAGTACAGCAATATGTTGTTAATTTTTAAATGTATGTATTTCATATATTTGAAACATATATTATATATTTTTTGTATTCATTTAATGTCTACTATGACTACAGCATTTAAAAGTAGTACAATTCAAGATTGAGAATTCAATTAAAAGGTAAATATGAGCTGGGGATAAAAAGTTAAAAATGAAATCAAATAGAAAGAAAGAAATAAAAAAAAGTCCAGCATTTGCTGCATAGATTTGGGAAAACCGAAGATTACTCTTGGGCTAAACTTTAACCATAATGCAATGTTAAGTTAGATTTGACATACATGATAATATATTTTTGGTAGCAGCATAAAACCCTTTATGCATTGTTTTATAGTATGGCTCCAGTCAGATTTCTTCCAAATTTCAAACAGTACAATCGAATAACAATTTCCATAACTGATCATTGAATTTAAATTTCCATCACAGGCAGCAAATTACACGAGGATCAATCCAAACTGTACGACGATGTGCCCAATTCGGCTGTGGATCTACAAAACAAGGACAGAGTGAGTGTATTTGAAAAGAAAATGTGAATTGATGCTTATGGGAGTATAATTTACAGCTATTGCGCAAACTGAATCGCCAGGAACGCGTGGTGGAGGAGGTTAAATTGGTTTTGAAGCCGCACTTCAATAAGAAAGTTATTTCAAAGGAAGATTACAAGGATATTATGCGACGTGCTGTACCAAAGGTATGTTCGATCGCATTTAAGTCGTTGGAATTGCAACTGATTTGGTTAATTGCTTCGCAGATCTGTCACAGTCGCTCTGGTGAAATAAATCCACACAAAATCAAGAATTTGATTGACGCCTATGTACGGAAATTCCAGGCCAAGCATAAAAAATTGAGCGTGCTGAATACGGGGCAAGTAAGCAGCGCTGTGAAATGTGCTGCATATTTAAAAAAGCTATAAGCCAACGTAGGATAAGCAAGAAGTAAGTTTCAGTTTGACGGCGTTTTTATATACAAGTTTTCAAGATATATTTTCATTTGCAGAGATATTTCTTCACAACTGACGAAAATCTTCGTTTAACGGCCGCATTCATTCCTCCTATGCCTCCTGTCAAACTATCAGAATTCTTCTGATATTCAACATACAAACAATCCCCAAAATACTTCGATTGTAACGGAAAGTTTAGAGTTTTAGGTATACATACAACAAATGTTTATGATTATATTGTATTGATTATATTAAGCAGAATTCAGAAATGAAAAGCAATAGATGTTTAAGCAGTACTCCTTATTTTTTCTCTGTCACCTTTTTTTTCGTTTCCTCAACAATCTCCAAAAATCCACATTATTATATACAGTAAAATTATATAAAACTAGTTGTGATTAGCATGCTTATTCGATCGATCATATATACCGTTACTTTTAAACTTTTGTATTATCCGATGAAACAATTTGTTTAACTTATTATACTTGTGTTTGTATTTACATAGTCAAAACAATTGTAATTAGGTATCAAGCATAAAAACCTGTATATTATATATAACTTATATTGATTGAATATACAATTAATTAAATATACACGTTTGTTTTGTCATTTACAACATTTAACTAGGGCGTATCATTTAAACGTAACCACCCACTATTGGGAAATTTATTTCATTCACGGCATTTACAAGCAGCAAATAAATACTTGTAAAACAAGATATGTCCAATGCTTTGTAAATAATTCGGCATTTTCTTAAAAGAAATGGTATGAAAATGGTATGAAATGGCTGATTTGAGGTTATGTACAGTCTAAAACTGTTGCAAGTTTTTAAAAACCGAATTGAAAAGGATTCCCCAAATAGCCTCTACCGGATTTAGGTCCGGATTCAATACTGATTATAGTCAAACATGAATTTTCCTGTCTATAAAGAAGTCGTTTGCGACCTGCTCCGTATGGATTAGAGCGTTATCCTGTTGATATGTCCTGTTAACGCCATATTAATTTTTACCAAATTGTATCAGCTTTCTGTCCAAAGGATCTACTTACATACTGACATTCATTTGAGTAGATTTGAAGCATATAGTTATAATTTTTCAGCAGCATAATGCGGCCTATACTATCCAAGTACCACCTCCAAAGGCTCCCTTAAAGCAGGACCGGTGTTCCTGGGGCGAATCTTCCCAATATTTTTCGCAGCTTTCTGGGCCGTCAAATAAAAATTTTTTAATCACTAAAGATGACATTTTATCACTTTTTGGCCCCGAATTGGCATTTTTTGGAAAATTCCACACGAGTCCTAGTAGGCTGCTTTAATCGTTTTGGTTTAGGCACTATGAAGGTTTGTTCAAGGACTTTATTTTCATGTATTTTTAGGATTCTATTCCATATTATTTGCAGTCCCAAATGAGACCTTAGTTTTCCGCTGCCCATCGAATCTTCCACTGCTAGACATCGAATCGCCTGTTTACAACGATTGTAATTGGATTGGATTTTTGAAAAATTTTGAGTTACAGTCTTAATTTCGATACTGAATTATTGATATCTACCAACTACTGTCGTTAATTTGTCAATCTATTAATTCTATTTATGTTCGTAGTGTGCGGAAGAGGCGTGCCAACTTAGATTTAAGTCAAAATTTTTTCTGCGTATGATATATTGTACGTACGTACGTACACACGTAAGTAGCTACGTACGAAGAATGGCGGCTCTAGCTTTTATAATTTCGCACTCAACCAGACGAACAGACAGACAGGTCTAAATGGACTCAGCTCGTCATCCTGATCAAGAATATTTATACTTTGTGGGATCTTCAATACCACATTCTGCCTGTTACATACATTCTCCCAAACTTATTAACCCTATCTTTACCCATTTTTCAATGGGTGCAGAGTATAAAAAAGGACAGATCTATCCGCAAAAAGGACAAATTGGCAACACTGCTCTTGTTGGCTGATTGATAGACAGCGCCACCTAGCGACGAGGTGCTGAGTGACAAACATTTTTATAACAAAGTATGATCGAAGATGCAGGCGCACTCAAACTTGTGCGTAAAATTACGAAATGGATAAAAATGTTGTGGACATATAAAAGTACTTCACGAACACTCCACATCTGTCTGTGTGTGAGCAGGGCTGCCAACTTAGCCACTTTGTGGCTAGATCTAGCCACTTTTTGAGCAGGTCAGCCACTTTTTTTTTGAAAATGCTATCAGCCACAAATCTAGCCACTTATAGGTTTCATTCAGCCACTCTTAGCCATTTCGTTTATTTTCACTTTTGAACACCAATTTCGGTTTGATAATGCTGCGTTTTACCAAATGACTAGATATTACTACATACTTCACTCGTGCAAGTGCCTTAAAACTGTGTGAAGACAGAAATTTTCGCGATGACATCCTTTTTTTTTTGCTTGTTAATCAAATTTTGTTTTATTTCAACTTCTAATCATTTTAAAAAATCTTTAGCCACTTTTTTCGTTAATTTTAGCCACTTCTGGCTCAAAAAATCTGGCAGCACTGTGTGTGAGTTCGTTCAATTTCAAATCGTTGGCTAACGTTGGTTCGTGAGCGTTTGATTGTATGAGCGAACAAAGTATGATCGAACATGCAGGCGCACTCGAACTTGTGCAAATATCGTTCGAACCTCGAGTGTCATGCGTTGTATTTTCGGCATCGTAAAATTGCAAAATGGACAAATCGCTTGTGGAAAAACAAATCTCAAGGGGCATCTTTACGCTGTCCGGGCAGCGAAAAGGGCGCAGTATCATATGGAGCGTTTTGTCGGAAATTGTGAAAGACAACGACGAAGTGTTGAGTAATTTTGTTTACTGCCGTAATTGCAGCACGGTTCTGAAGTACGTCGAAACCCAAACCTCGAATTTGAACAGGCATGCCTGCTGCGTCTCACTGAGAGACAGCGAGCAGCCTCCTAAGAAAGTGAGTGCTGCGCACAAATTGGAGGCGATGGAGAAGTGCACCGAGTGGATGGCTGAGGATTGTCGTCCGTACTCGGAAGTGGGCGGCGCTGGCTTCAAGAAGCTCGTCTCCTTTTTGATCAAGATCGGTGCCAAGTATGGGGAGATGGCGAACGTTGATGAGCTGCTGCCCGATGCCCAGGCGGTTGCTCTCCACGTTCAACACGAGGCAACGAACAAGCAGGAGGAGCTGAAGCAGGTGATTCCCGATATTGTGAGCAGCGGCGGAGTGACGGCTACGGTGGAGATGTGGACGGACAACTATGTGAAGCGAAAGTTCGTGGGCGTTACGTTGCACTATATGAAGAACTACAAGTTATGCGACCTGGTGCTGGGCATGAAATCCATGGATTTTCAGAGATCGACAGATGAACACGTCCATAGTAAAATCAAGTCGATCTTTAGCGAATTTGGTGTGAGCAGCCTGGACCAAATTAAATTCGTTACCGACAAAGGATGCAACGTGGTGCATGCCCTGGATGCCTACACTAGGATCAACTGCAGTAGCCATTTGCTATCCAATGTCCTAAAAATGTCGTTTACCGGCACTCCAGAACTCGCTAGCATTTTGGATTCATGCCGTAGAATCGTTAAGTATTTGAAAAAGGCGAATTTGTACCAACCATCAGTATCAATTGAAGGTCCGGCATGGTGGATCGCACACTTTCAAATGCTAAAATCGATAGTGGACTACTGGGAGGACATTGATAGTGAGCTAAGCAAAACCAAGGAGAGCATGGATATGCTTAATATAAACTTGGATACGGTCAAGGCTTTAGTAAAGCTGTGCGAACATTTTCAAATCGTGTTCGAGAAACTACGGCAGACCTCGTCTCCATCACTTTGCTTTGTTTTGCCGTCGATTCTGACCATAAAACGAGTTTGTAGCCCAAACTCTTTGGATGTAGTAGAGATTTCAGTATTCAAAACTAACGTTTTGCGAAATATAGAGCAAACCTGGGAAAGCAATCTGAGTTTATGGCATAGAACCGCTTGCTTTTTATACCCGCCAGCAGTTAATATGCAGCAGAGTCATATAGAAGATATAAAAACATTTTGCATTGCCCGCATGAACGAAAACCTCAAGTCAGTGGATGTCAAGCCTTTCGCCACTTTATCTCCGTCCACTTCTCATTTTCCATCCAGTAATTCAGCTTTAAATCAAACTACACCTTTAGGTGAACACTTAGGAGATACCTTCTTCTTCAGTCATCTAATGCGCACTCCAAAAACAATAGACAAGCCGAAAGACGAATTGGAAAGATACTCCAGGGAAATTGTTGACTTAACGGAACATTTTAATTTAATCGATTGGTGGGAGAGTAACATAAAAAAATATCCTATCCTTTCAAATTTAGCACTGCAGATCCATTCCATGCCAGCTAGCACTGCATCGGGAGAGAAATCATTCTCTTTGGCGGGTAACATAATCACAGATAAACGGAATGGGCTGGCGCAAGGAAAAGTTAGTAGTTTAATATTCTTAAATGCTTTCTATAAGAATAATAACATGTAATTCCGTTGAATATTTAAATATAAAATGACTGAATTTGAAGTTACAATGAATTAAAATTCTGAAACAAATGTTAGATATACATATATAATAATTGAACTGAATATATGTTAATACGTTGAATATTTAATATATTTTTTAAGTTTCCATTAAAAAAAAGGAACTCATATAAGAAACATTTCTTAAAACACAATTTACTGTATATATGCTTAAATTCTTCGATTTAAATACTTGAGTTCTACTATTGAATAAACAAATTGTTTCTTTCAAACCCAAATATATAATTGTTTTAGTAATTGAACCGAACGATTACTACTTATTAGCGCGGCGATTAAATCGATACTTGTTTTTCGCGCAATGTAATTTTGCGGTTTTTTGTGAAATTCAGGGTCTGCTACTGTCGGTTAAGTCCGAACGCAATCTTCAACCTGACGGATTTGACCCGTCCTTAGCTGTTTTTGTTTGTTTTTTTTTTTCAAACAAATTGATCGAAAAGATCGATTCTACAAAATCAAAGATCGAACCCTGCTCCACTACTTATGAGTGTTTTCAGCAAACATGTTCACCAAATCGATTCTCTGAATCAGTTCTCGGCTGAATCTGTCTGAACAATCACACAAATTTGATGGGTTCACTATCAGCCGAATGGTTTCAGGTTGTTCGATTCTGTGCGACTCAAGTGAACATGTTGCGTTCAGCTAGTTCGAGGCTTGTATGCAACTCAATCAAACATGTCTCAGTGAGGTAAGTTGAGCCGATTCTGGTTCGATTTTGGTTCGACTGCTGCAAAAGCTACAAACTCAGATATTTTGGTATCAAAATGTTTAAACTCTGCAGCAGAAAAAAATATTATCCACTCTTCTTACGATTTTGTCTAGATTCTGCATAAAGCAAATCGCAAATCGTTGAAAATCGATATATATTTTGTTGTAACCGATAAGTCGGTTGGTATAAATATCGATTTAACATCGCACACTCGCATATAGTAACCAAGACTAAGAGAGGAAGTCACGCACACCAACCGAAATGACTGCGAGTTAAAGTCCAAGCCTTGGCATATCTGTTAGTAACAGACTGTTGTCGTGCTGTCCTAACAGACTTATGTTACGCAGCCTATGTTATTTTGTCTTTGTCCTTGATCTTGTTATTTTCTACCTACTCGACGACATACCACTGGCGTATGGGCTGTGCTTTGCTTTTTCATATTTCTGAGTTTTGAGTTTGTCTCTCTTTCGTTTGGAGAGTCGCAACGTCGATGCTCTCTCAAATTGCTTTATATTCGGCTGTCGCTGGATATAAGGAAATTTAAAGGAAGGGCATTAAGTACCGAGTAGTGAAGTGTGTGGCAAATATTGCAGCAGTGGGCTTTGGCTGTGTTTAGACCCTTTACTTTAAAAAAGTAAAAAAATGTGTGTAACACCCAGAAGGAGGCGTGCCACGCCCCATAAAGTATATATATTCTTGATCAGGACGACAAGCCGAGTCGATATAGCCATGTCCGTCCGTCCGTCTGTCTGTCCGTCTGTATGAACACCTAGATCTCAGCAACTATAAGAACTAGAGACACCATATTCGGGATTTAGATTCTCCTATTTCGCGAGCAGCACGAGTTTGTTTTAGATTTTGGATACCACCCCCCCTTCCCCCGCAAACCGCAAAAAGCTACTGCAGCCACAGCTGTAAAGTTATTGACTTGTAATTTGGTACGTAACTAGCTTATGACATTCTCTATTGGCCCTGTGAATTCGATCGGATAAGAAACAGCAAAAATATGGAGCGGACAATTTGCCGTACTAGGCAGAGGGGGGGGGGGGGGGGGGTGTGCCTTGCATACGCGGGTAGCTTAGTGTGAGTGCGTCTGATTGTGTTTGTATGTTTTTTTTCTACTTTTGCTTGTTGCCGGTAGTGTGAGGATGGTACTTGTTCGACGTATTATGTTTATGTTTTTTTTTACAGGTGTAGGATTATCAAACATTTAGTATGGGTATATTATATTCAAATTTCAGCAAATCTCTTCTATTCTCTGAATTTCTATTTTTCTATTTGTATTACCTATCCAATTCTTTTAATAATAACATTTAATTTTGATATAATTTAATTTATATTATTTTTTTATTATATTTTGACATAAATAATTTTAAATTAAAGTTTAATAAATGAATACAAAATATATTGTAATAAATTATTTTCATATACATACATGTATGTATATTATATCGAGCCCTTCCCGCGAAAAAAACTTAACCAACATTTTTTCGATTTTCGGTATTTGATGCAATTATGTTCATAATCACCCAACTCATCTACACAAAAAATTTCACAATTTTATCTTGCGTATTTACTGAGATATCAGCCTGTCAATTAAAACGTAACCATCACACGAGCTGCGCTGTGTCCGCGAAAAAGACGTAAGTGACATACGAAACAGCGCAACTAAGAAAGAATTCAAAGGAATACGAAAACGCGCTGCCAGAGGCGAGCAAAGTGAAGCCTGCAATAATGTTTCTTTATTAACTCCTGCGTTTACTAACCGATTTCAATGCGCTTTTCAGGATAGTTATATATAATAGAAAAGAGTATTTATTCTGCATAACAATGTTCAATGTTCAATATACACTTGTTATAAAACATTTTCTGTATAAAAATACGAAGTTATGAGGGTTCTATTAATTTTTTTGGCGTAAAGGGGGCGTGGCCAAGATTTGAAATAAACCTGGTCTGCGTATTGAATACATCTACCAATGGCAAAAAAAACAGTATTCCTAAACCATTAATCAAGCCTTCAAAATTCAAAAACAGGCAAACCGAAACTGACGAAAATAATAAAAAATAAATAAAATAAATTATATGAAACAGTTGAATACAAGAATAAAGTATTGAATTTGAAAATAAATAATTGATTTATTATATTTAAATTCGTTTTGATAAAAAAAAAACATTGTGAAAATGACTTACGTTTAATAAAACAATTTAATTTACATTATAATTAAAGTTGAAAACAAGAAATAAGGCTTAATTTTGAAAAATAAAGGAATTTGTTATTATTTTGAAATATAATATTGTTAGAAACTTTTTTTTTTTGTATTTACGTTTCATAAACAAATCGAATTTACAGGTATAAAACCTTCCCCTGTAATATTAGATTTTGTTGGTTACGTCTTTTTCGCGGGAACTGCTCGAGCTAAACAGGCTCCGCGAGTGCCCGCGAAAAGAACGTAAGTGACAAAAATCATAGAATGGCTTGAAATAAAATTTTAAAACGAATATATTATATACATAACAGCTTAAATAGACAGTATTCCAAGTTTCAATGAAATCCATCCAGCAATATTAAAATAAACTAAAAAAAAAACCTTCTCCTGTAAAATTTGATTTTGTTGGTTACGTTTTTTTTTTTTGCGGGAAGGGCTCGATATATTTAAGATATGAATTCACAATGCTACAACTTGATAAACTTATAAATTACTGCATTAGTCACTGTGTATAAAAAAATAATATTAAAAAAAATAAACAATTGTAAAAATAAAATAAAATATTTGAATAAAATATTAAATAAAAATTATTTTACGGTTGCAAAGTTGGCGATTTTATTTAAAACCAATTTATTGTATTTTATTATTATTATTATTAATTATTATGTTTATTGTTTTTATTCAAATATTGCAGAACCGTGTACTGCGACAAATTACTAACTGTCCCTGGTATGTGCGTGGCTCCACGTTACATAGAGATCTAAAAATCACCACAATTGAAGATCAGATTGGACGTCATACAAGTCGTTACAGTGACAGATTGTTGATCCACCGCAGCCGACTTGCCAGAGGGCTTTTACCTGCTCGCCCTTTAAGGCGACTCAAACGTCTAGGATTTGCCAAAACCCTTGGTTAATCTATAACAATTAAGTCCTCATGCTTTGTGATATGGGGTTTGGCTACATTTCATATACATACATGTGTTGTTATAGTACATTCTATTGCTGTACTGATTCTATACTTATTAAATACATTACAAAAAAAAAAAAAAAAATTGTTTTTATTATTAAACTAATGGTACCCATACCAATGGTGCACACACCAATACACACAAATAAAGATCAGTCGGACGGGACAGATCAGTCGGACGGGCCCGACTGTAGAATACCCTGTGCCTTTTATTTTATATACAATTTTATAAATCTGTCAAACTAAGCGTATCAGCAGTACTTCTTCTTCCCTTATTACGTGCGCCAGCTGCGTTGCGGTGCTGCTGCTGCTGCTGCGCTGCTGGCTGCGCTGGCAATTGCGTAGCTTATATCTCCTTTGTTTATTAACCGATTTTAATGCGCTTTTCAGAATAGTTAAATATAATAAAAAAAGAGCGTTTATTCCAAATAACAAAATTCTATGATTAATATTACGCTTGTTTTTGAACTTTTAAGTTCAACTATTGTGAAGCATATATCTCCTGTGTTTCTTAACCGATTTCAATGCGCTTTTCAGGATAGTTAAATATAATACAATAGAGCTTATGTTCCTTCTATGTTCAATATTACGCTTATTATTCAACTTTTTGTGTTAAAAATTCGAGGTTATGTGGGTTTTATTGATTTTGGGGCGTGAAGGGGGCGTTTCATCAACGATTTGAAATAAACTTGATCAGATTTTTATACCCTGTATCCATTGAAAAATGGGAAATACAGGATTATTAACTTTGTCAGAATGTATGGTCATTTTGGTCATTTTTAAAAGGTGTATACCATACGCAGAACAAGTTTATTTCAATTTTTGAATGCCATGCCCCTACCGCGAATAATGGCCATAAATATAATAGTACATTGACAAATTTAAGACATATAAATCTATCTAAATAAATTCTTTCTTCTCCGAACTGTGGAGATGATTAATATCTACCAATTTTGCAAATTTCAATTATATCGGTCCATTATTAAAAGAATTATCATTAATTAAAGATATTGGTTTTTTTTTTTTAATATAATTTTGATGTATATGTTATGTAAGTAGTAGTAGGGTATGCTACATATAATAATATCCCGATATACCATTGCCCTCCTCGTGGTGTTCCCTGGGTATCGATTATATTTATTAATCGTTAGCGGATTCGAGCGGCGAAATAATATAAATAAAATATTTTTATTCAACATAGAAAGTTGGTATTCGGAATATAAATTGAATTAGATTCAAAATATATTTTAAATAGAATACTGTACTAGCAAAGCTGTTCTTGGTACAGGGTATAAGACAGTCGGGCTCGCCCGACTGTCATGTCTTGCGGGCGATATCCCGCGAATCAGATTTTTTCAAATCTAAAACATATTAAAAATATTAAAACCAATATCTTTGATTGTTTTGACTTACCATACATTAAAACTATGATGGAAAGTGTTAAAACAGTAGTTAAATATAAGTGTGCTGTGAAAAGCTGTTTTGGCGGGAAACGATTTTTTCGGGTTCCTTATTTACATCAAAGTGAATGGTGTGAAAACATAAATTTTGACATACACAATTTAAACACTAGAATTTGCGACTTGCATTTTGAAAAGCAGTGTTTATTAAAAAAATGGTTAAAAGCTGGATCTATGCCTACACTGCGACTAGGTAAGCCTGCATGTTTAGGTATGTACATACATACATATATGTGCGTGTAATAATGTTGGGTATTATTGGCATTGAAATGATATAAAAATTATATAATTATAAAATTGTAAATGTGTTTTTAGACTCTGTACTTTAAAAAAGTAAAAGAGTCTATTAGTTTAGTGCAACTGACAGCTGTGTGTAACAGGCAGAAGGAAGCGTGGTAGACCCCACAAAGTATATATATTCTGTTGAAATACCATATTTAACTTGACAAAATACCATTTAAGTATTTTAACACTTAGTGAAGTACGGTCACACCTAACCGTTTGTCTTTCTTTTTTGTTCTGTGCATAAAACGATTCACATGTGGCGTCGGTGTTGCGAATATTAAAAGAGACTAAATAATTAAATATATAAAGAAATAATAACTAAATAGTATTGTGTTTGTTTTTATTGATAGTTAAGTGTGTTTTTACAACAGGTTATGGGCCCAGTCCATGCCAAACAATAAATTAAAGTAAATTGTGAAATTCCACTTCGTGAGGTACATACACACATACACATACATACATACGTACTGCATTGGTTTTGTGTGTGTGTGTGTAAAAATGGAAAAAGCCAAAAAGAATATTAAGCCTTTTGATGGCGATAAATATTCTATCTGGAAATTTAGAGTTAGGGCATTATTGGCAGATTTGGACGTTATTAAAGTGATTGATGGAAACATTCCAGACATCGTAGATGACACTTGGACAGCAGCAGAGCGAAGCGCAAAAAGTACGCTGATCGAGTACTTGAGCGACTCTTTTTTGAGTTTCGCAGCGGGCGACATAACGGCGCGTCAGATTCTTAAGAATTTAGACGCCGTATATGAGCGAAAGAGCCTGGCTACTCAATTAGCAGTGCGTAAGCGGCTGCTGTCGCTTAAACTTCCAAGTGAAATGTCTCTCCTGAGCCATTTCAATATTTTTGACGGACTGATGAGCGAACTGCTTGCTTCAGGTGCAAAGTTAGAAGAGATGGACAGGGTGTCTCATTTGCTGCTGACCATCCCTTCATCTTACGATGGTGTGATAACTGCAATTGAGACTTTATCTGAAGATAATTTAACTTTGGCCTTCGTAAAAAATAGGTTGCTAGATCAGGAAATAAAAATTAAAAATGATAGTAGTGACACTAGCAAGAAAATAATGATGGCATCCGTTCCGAAAGAAAAATTTTACAAAAGAAATGCATTTAAAGGCAGGGTAAAGAACTCTCACAGAAAAAGCTCGTGCTATGGTTAGCGGTGCTAAATTAGATAAAAGTTTCTGGGGTGAAGCGGTATTAACCGCTACATATTTAGTTAATAGAATTCCAAGCAGAGCACTTGGTGATACTAAAATGACTCCATACGAGATGTGGCACAATAGAAAGCCCAACTTAAAACATTTAAGAGTATTTGGTTCTACTGTGTATGTCCACAATAAAAACAAAAAGGGAAAATTTGATGAAAAATCAAACAAGACTATTTTAGTGGGGTATGAACCAAATGGCTATAAATTGTGGGATGATATGAATGAAAAATTTATTGTTGCCAGGGATGTTGTTTTCGATGAAACCAATATGGTTAATTCTAGAGCTGTTAATTGCAAAACAGAATTCCTGAATGAGAGTAAGGAAAGAAATCAAACAGAATTCCTGAAAGAGAGTAGGGAAAGAAATTCCACAGAATTCCTGAATGACAGTAAGGAAAGTGGTGAAAAAGATTTGCTGAAAGATAGTAAGAAATCTGATTCTGTAAGTTTTCCGAATGAAAGTAGGAAAAGAAAAAATGTTTTGCAAAATGAAAATATACAATTAAATATCCCGAATGAGAGTACGGAATGTATAACAGCCGAACAACCAAGTAAAATTGTTGAAATCGATAGCAACAATGAAGATATGGAAATATCGACTAGAAGAAGTGAGAGATTAAAGGCAAAGTCCCAGGTGTCTTATAACGAAGACGATATTAACTTAAACAGTTATATATTAAATGCTCATACTGTTTTTAATGATGTCCCAAACACATTTGAAGAAATAAAGTACAGAAATGATAAATATCTGTGGGAAGAAGCTATTAAAACAGAGTTGAGTGCTCACGAACTTAATAATACCTGGACAATTACAAAAAGGCCAGAAAACAAAAACATTGTTGATAGTAGATGGGTTTTTTCTATTAAATATAATGAATTGGGAAATCCGATTAAATATAAAGCAAGACTAGTTGATCGGGGTTTTACCCAAAAATATCAAGTTGATTACGAGGAAACATTTGCCCCTGTTGCAAGAATTTCAAGTTTTCGTTTTATTTTATCATTATCAGTTCAGTATAATTTAAAAGTCCATCAAATGGATGTTAAGACAGCTTTCTTAAATGGAATGTTAAATGAGGAAATATATATGCAGCTTCCTCAAGGTGTTACATGCGATAGTAAGAATGTCTGTAGATTAAATAAAGCTATTTATGGACTCAAACAAGCAGCTAGATGCTGGTTTGAGGCTTTTGAGCAAGCATTAAAGGAAAGAGGGTTTGCATGTTCTCCTGTAGATCGCTGTATTTATATCCTTGATAGTGGCAGCATTAAGGAAAACATATATGTATTATTATATCGAGCCCTTCCCGCGAAAAAGACGTAACCAACAAAATCAAATTTTACAGGAGAAGGTTTTTTTTAGTTTATTTCAATATTGCTGGATGGATTTCATTGAAACTTGGAATACTGTCTATTTAATCTGTTATGTATATAATATATTCGTTTCAAAATTTTATTTCAAGCCATTCTATGATTTTTGTCACTTACGTCCTTTTGGCGGGCACTCGCGGAGCCTGTTTAGCTCGAGCAGTTCCCGCGAAAAAGACGTAACCAACAAAATCTAATATTACAAGTGAGGGTTTTATGATTGTAAATTCGATTTGTTTATGAAACGTAAATACCAAAAAAAAGTTTCTAACAATATAGTATCTCAAAATAATAATAAATTCCTTTATTTTTCAAAATAAAGCCTTTTTTTCTTGTTTTCAACTTTAATTATAATGTAAATTAAATTGTTTTATTAAACGTAAGCCATTTTCACAATGTTTTTATCAAAACGTATTTAAATATAAAATTATAAATTTTTTATTTTCAAATTCAATACTTAATTCTAGTATTCAACTGTTTTATATAATTTATTTTATTTTTTTAATTATTAGTTTTAGTCTTTATTTTCGTCAGTTTCGGTTTGACTGTTTTTAAATTTTGAAGGCTTAATTAATGGTTTAGGAATACTGTTATTTTGCCATTGGTAGATGTATTCAATACGCAGATCAGGTTTATTTAAAATCTTGGATGCCACGCCCCCTTTACGCCAAAAAATTAATAAAGCACTCATAACTTCGTATTTTTATACAGAAAATGTTTTATAACAAGTGTAATATTGAACATAGAACGTTGTTATGCAGAATAAATACTCTTTTCTATTATATATAACTATCCTGAAAAGCGCATTGAAATCGGTTAATAAACGCAGGAGTTAATAAAGAAACATTATTGCAGGCTTCACTTTGCTCGCCTCTGGCAGAGCGTTTTCGTTTTCCTTTGAATTCTTTCTTAGTTGCGCTATTTCGTATGTCACTTACGTCTTTTTCGCGGGCACAGCGCAGCTCGTGTGATGGTTACGTCTTAATTGACAGGCTGATATCTCAGTAAATACGCAAGATAAAATTATGAAATTTTTTGTGTAGACGAGTTGGGTGATTATGAACATAATTGCATCAAAAACCGAAAATCGAAAAAAATGTTGGTTACGTCTTTTTCGCGGGAAGGGCTCGATATGTTGATGATGTTGTAATAGCAACAGGAGACATGACAAGAATGATTAATTTCAAAAGGTATTTAATGGAGAAGTTCAGAATGACCGACTTAGAAGAAATACGACATTTCATTGGTATAAAGATAGATATGAATGATGATCAAATTTGCTTAAGTCAGGCTGCATATATTAAAAGGGTCTTAAGCAAATTCAATATGGATTGTTGTAATGCAGTCAATACCCCTTTACCAAATAAACTAAACTACGAATTGCTTAATTCGGATGAAAGTTGTAATTTGCCATGTCGTAACCTAATAGGTTGCTTAATGTATATAATGCTATGTACAAGGCCAGATTTAACTACGGCAGTAAATATTCTTAGTAGATACAGTAGCAAAAATAATTTGGAACTATGGCAATGTTTGAAAAGAGTTCTTAGGTATTTGCAGGGTACTATTGATATGAAACTGATTTTTAAAAAGAATACAGCATTTGATAATATACTAGCTGGCTATGTAGACTCTGACTGGGGTGGTAGTGAAACAGATAGGAAAAGTACAACGGGCTATTTATTTAAGATGTTCGATGCAAATTTAATTTGCTGGAACACAAAAAGGCAGAACTCAGTAGCAGCCTCATCTACTGAAGCTGAGTATATGGCCTTATTTGAATCCGTTAGAGAGGCTTTATGGTTAAAATCTCTTTTAAATAGTGTAAATATAAAACTAGAAAAGCCCATTAAAATTTATGAAGATAATCAAGGTTGCATTAGCATAGCGAACAATCCCTCATGTCATAAGAGAGCTAAGCATATTGACATTAAATATCATTTTGCCAGAGAGCAAGTTGAGAATAACGTTATTTGTATTGAGTATATTCCTACAGAAAACCAACTTGCTGACATTTTTACAAAACCACTGGCTGCTACCAGATTCACGGATCTTCGAAATAAGCTGGGACTACACTGAAGAAATTGAACTGGATCTTATAATTAAATTTGAATCATTTACTTTATTTAAGTTTAAACAAAAATATGAAAATGAAATGAATATTATATAATTTTGTATCTACATTTAGAAATGATCTGATCGGGTTTTCCTGGGTTTCCCCGTATCTTTACAGCAAATGCTGGATCATGTAATATCCCCAGAATGCACACCAGCCACATTAGATTAAGATTACATTAATGAAAATGGCTGCGTTCACGGCCGTTGCGCTCCATGGAGCGATTAACCGATAACGATTATTTTGCCGAAAATTGCAACCCTAAATGTGGCATAATTGTAAAATCTCGTGGAGCGCATGTAGCATAAAATTTTTGCGCTCCATTGGATAAAATTATCGCTCCATGCAGCGAACACAGCTGTTTAAATTTGAAAATGTAAAAATTTATCGAGTTATCGCTCCATGAAGCGCAACGGCCGTGAACGCAGCCATTGTAAAATCTCGTGGAGCGCATGTAGCATAAAATTTTTGCGCTCCATTGGATAAAATTATCGCTCCATGCAGCGAACACAGCTGTTTAAATTTGAAAATGTAAAAATTTATCGAGTTATCGCTCCATGGAGCGCAACGGCCGTGAACGCAGCCAATGTTCCTTATAATTTTTGATAAATGTTATTTTGAGGAAGCGTGTTGAAATACCATATTTAACTTGACAAAATACCATTTAAGTATTTTAACACTTAGTGAAGTACGGTCACACCTAACCGTTTGTCTTTCTTTTTTGTTCTGTGCATAAAACGATTCACATGTGGCGTCGGTGTTGCGAATATTAAAAGAGACTAAATAATTAAATATATAAAGAAATAATAACTAAATAGTATTGTGTTTGTTTTTATTGATAGTTAAGTGTGTTTTTACAACATATTCTGACTCAGGACGACGAGCTGAGTTGATATAGCCATGTCCGTCTGTCCGTCTGTCCGTCTGTCTGTATGAACACCTAGATCTCAGCAACTAAAAGAGATAGAGACACCACCTTTCCGGATTTAGGCAGTCAGCTAATGCAAGCAGATCAAGTTTGTTTCAAACTTTTGATATCTCGCCTCCTTCATCCGCGAATCATCAAAAATCTACACCTACCTCAAAAATCTCGAAAACTATAAACGCCACAGCAGCCACAATAATAGCGCTACAGACTTGTAATTTGGCATGTACGTAGCCTAAGGTATTGTTCACCGATGATATTAATTTATTTATGATTTGAATTGGAAATAGCGAAGATATGCAAGAGACAATTTTTTTCAAAATGCATGTATGTGCCACTGCAGCCACAATAATAAAGCTAAAGACTTGTAATTTGACATGTACGTAGCCTAATGAATTATCCATTCATCATATCCATCGATGCTGTAAATTACATTACAAACGGAGAAGAAACAGCGAAGTTATGCAGCAGTAAATTGTTTTATAAATATATATAAGCGCCACTATAGCCACAGTTTAAAAGCTATAGACTTGGGATTTGGCATGTACGCAGCCTATGGCATTATCCATCGATGCTGTGAATTACATTACGAAAGGAAAAGAAACAGCGAAGATAGATCGGACAAAGAAGCCACCTAGATCTTGCAGACTATAAGAGCTAGAGATATCATTTTTTGGTATTTATGTTCTCCTATGCAACCATCAGATCAAGTTAGTATGGGTTTTTTGATAACTCCTCTCATTCCTCCGCTAACCGAAAAACCATTTTAGGAACAGTTTGCAGTTTTAAAGCTCAAGTTTTAAACCTGAAGATTTGGGATGTGGCATGTACGTAGACTATGACAATTCCCATCGATGATGTGAATTACATTACGATCGAAAAAGAAACAGCGAAGAAAACACAAAGTACAGGGTCTCCTACAGTCGGTTGCGTCCGACTGTAGATCCGTCCTTACTGGTTAGTATATGTTTAGGTGCGTATTTGTATAATTGTGAACTTATGTTTGTCCTTTTATACCCTGTACCCATTGGGGTACATTTATATGGGTAAAATATATAGTTTGTGGGGTCTGCCACGCCTCCTTCTGCCTGTTACATACATTCTGACAAAGTTATTAACCCTGATTTTCCCATTTTTCAATGGGTGCAGAGTATAAAAAAGGACAGATCTATCCGCAAAAAGGACAAATTGGCAACACTGCTGTTGTTGGCCGATTGATAGACAGCGCCACCTAGCGCCGAGGTGCTGAGTGACAAACATTTTTATGACAAAGTATGATCGAAGATGCAGGCGCACTCAAACTTGTGCGTAAAATTACGAAATGGATAAAAATGTTGTGGACATATAAAAGTACTTCACGAACACTCCACATCTGTATGTGTGTGAGTTCGTTAAATTTCAAATCTTTGGCTAACGATGGTTCGTGAGCGTTTGATTGTATGAGCGAACAAAGTATGATCGAACATGCAGGCGCACTCGAACTTGTGCAAATATCCTTCGAACCTCGAGTGTCATGCGTTGTATTTTCGGTAGCGTGAAATTGCAAAATGGACAAATATCTTGTGGAAAAACAAATCTCAAGGGGCATCTTTACGCTGTCCGGGCAGCGAAAAGGACGCAATATCATATGGAGCGTTTTGTCGGAAATTGTGAAAGACAACGACGAAGTGTTGAGTAATTTTGTTTACTGCCGTAATTGCAACAGGGTTCTGAAGTACTCGAATTTAAGGAGGCATGCCTTTGCCTGCTGCGCCTCACTGAGAAACAGCGAGCAGCCTCCTAAGAAAGTGAGTGCTGCGGACAAATTGATGGCAATGGAAAAGTGCACCGAGTGGATGACTGAGGACTGTCGTCCGTACTCGGAAGTGGGCGGCGCTGGCTTCAAGAAGCTCGTCTCCTGTTTGATCAAGATCGGTGCCAAGTATGGGGAGATGGCGAACGTTGATGAGCTGCTGCCCGATGCCCAAGAGGTAGCTCTCCACGTTCAACACGAGGCAACTAAAAAGCAGGAGGAGCTGAAGCAGGTGATTCCCGATATTGTGAGCAGCGGCGGAGTGACGGCTACGGTGGAGATGTGGACGGACAACTATGTGAAGCGGAAGTTCGTGGGCGTTACGTTGCACTATATGAAGAACTACAAGTTATGCGACCTGGTGCTGGGCATGAAATCCATGGATTTTCAGAGATCGACAGATGAACACGTCCATAATAAAATCAAGTCCATCTTTAGCGAATTTGGTGTGAGCAGCCTGGACCAAATTAAATTCGTTACCGACAAAGGATGCAACGTGGTGCATGCCCTGGATGCCTACACTAGGATCAACTGCAGTAGCCATTTGCTATCCAATGTCCTGAAAATGTCGTTTACCGGCACTCCAGAACTCGCTAGCATTTTGGATTCATGCCGTAGAATCGTTAAGTATTTGAAAAAGGCGAATTTGTACCAACCATCAGTATCAATTGAAGGTCCGGCATGGTGGATCGCACACTTTCAAATGCTAAAATCGATAGTGGACTACTGGGAGGACATTGATAGTGAGCTAAGCAAAACCAAGGAGAGCATGGATATGCTTAATATAAACTTGGATACGGTCAAGGCTTTAGTAAAGCTGTGCGAACATTTTCAAATCGTGTTCGAGAAACTACGGCAGACCTCGTCTCCATCACTTTGCTTTGTTTTGCCGTCGATTCTGACCATAAAACGAGTTTGTAGCCCAAACTCTTTGGATGTAGTAGAGATTTCAGTATTCAAAATTAACGTTTTGCGAAATATAGAGCAAAGCTGGGAAAGCAATCTGAGTTTATGGCATAGAACCGCTTGCTTTTTATACCCGCCAGCAGTTAATATGCAGCAGAGTCATATAGAAGATATAAAAACATTTTGCATTGCCCGCATGAACGAAAACCTCAAGTCAGTAGATGTCAAGCCTTTCGCCACTTTATCTCCGTCCACTTCTCATTTTCCATCTAGTAATTCAGGTTTAAATCAAACTACACCTTTAGCTGAACACTCAGGAGATACCCACTTCTTCAGTCATCTAATAGAGTGCGGAACTTTAAAAATAATAGACCAGCCCAAAGACGAAGTGGAAAGATACTCCAGGGAAATTGTTGACTTAACGGAAGATTTCAATTTAATTGTTTGGTGGGAGAGTAACATAAAAAAATATCCTATCCTTTCAAATTTAGCACTGCAGATCCATTCCATGCCAGCTAGCACTGCATCGGGAGAGAAATCATTCTCTTTGGCGGGTAACATAATCACAGATAAACGGAATGGGCTGGCGCAAGGAAAAGTTAGTAGTTTAATATTCTTAAATGCTTTCTATAAGAATAATAACATGTTGAACACGTTGAATATTTAAATATAAAATGACTGAATTCGAAGTTACAATGGAAACAATTCTGAAACAAATGTTAGATATACATATATAATAATTGAACTGAATATATGTTAATACGTTGAATATTTAAATATATAGTTTAAGTTTTCATTAAAAAAAGGAACTCATATAAGAAACATTTCTTAAAACACAATTTACTGTATATGTATATGCTTAAATTCTTCGATTTAAATACTTGAGTTCTACTATTGAATAAACAAATTGTTTCTTTCAAACCCAAATATATAATTGTTTTAGTAATTGAACCGAACGATTACTACTTATTATAGCTGGGCTTCGATTCGATTCGATTTAATCGATTCTTTTTGTCGGCGATTAAATCGATCCAATCGATCGCAATGTACTTTTGCGGTTTTTTTTTGTGAAATTTAGGGTCGGTTACGTCCTGGCGGATCTGCCTCGTCTTTAGCTGTTTTTGTTTGTTTTTTCAAGCAAATTGGATTTATTTCGATTAATCGATTGATTCGATTTCTAGCCGTGAATCGATCGAAAAGATTAGTTCTATAAAATCAAATATCAAAGCCAGCTCCACTACTTATGAGTGTTTTCACCAAACATGTTTACCATGTTGTATCTGTCTGAACAATCACACAAATTTGATGGGTTCACTATCAGCCGAATGGTTTCAGGTTGCTCGATTCTGTGCGACTCAAGCGAACATGTTGCGTTCAGCTAGTTCGAGGCTTGTATGCAACTCAATCAAACATGTCTCTGTGAGGTAAGTTGAGCCGATGCAACCGGCTCGATTTTGGTTCCTGCTGATCGACTGCGGCAAAAGCTACAAACTTAGATATTTTGGTATCAAAATTGGTAAACTCTACAGCCGAAAAAAATATTAACTTGATTCGATTTTGTCTTGATTCTGCATAAAGCAAACCGCAGCAGTTAGTCGTTGAAAATCGATATACATTTTGTTGTAACCGATAAGTCGGTTGGTGTAAATATCGATTTAACATCGCACACTCTTTTCCTTATTTTGATATCATCGATATTTTCAATAAATAAACATCAACAGCCCCAGCTGAATGTTTATTGAATTTTCTGTTTAAAAATGGATATTGGCGAACTATTGGCATTCAAGGTGGGTATATAACTGTTTTTATTGCGCATCAATGCCACAAATCATGCGGTTACCAACAGCCGGAGCAGACACCCAAGCGAGCACATGAGGACGATGATGATTTTCCGCTGCCGGAGCCGGTGAAAAATCAGGATGCTGGCAAACGGGCTGGGGGTGATGAAAAGGTGAAGCGAATGCGGCGCATTGCAGACGCCAAGGAAACCGCCAACTACAGGAAACCGGATGCCACGAGTGCGGCAAGTTTGGGGGCAGGTAGCGCCTTTGAATTTGATCCGGAGCTGACGGAACAGGAGCGTCTAAATGTGTTGAAATACGTGGAGAGCGAGGAGGCTGAGGGGGATGTGCTGGATGAGCAGGGACTCAAGAAACTGATACTGGTGTTTGAGAAACGGAACCTCAGGAACCAGGAGATGCGCATTAAGTTCTCCGACAATCCGGAGAAGTTCATGGAATCTGAGGTTGAATTGCATATGGTGATTCAGGAGCTGAAGGCTGTGGCCACGGTGCCCGATCTCTATCCCCTGCTCATCGAGCTGCACGGTCTGCACAGCCTGCTGGAGCTGCTGTCGCATCAGAACACAGATATTGCCGTTGCCGTCGTCGACCTGCTGCAGGAGGTCTCGGATGTGGACATTCTTGGGGAGAGCAGCGAGGGTGCCGAGGCATTGATCGAAGCCTTGCGCAAGGAAAAAATCTGCGCATTGCTGGTGCAAAATCTGGAACGGCTCAACGAGCAGGTCAAGGAGGAATCTGACGGCGTGCACAATACCCTGGCTATCGTCGAGAATCTCACTGAGATCGACGTGGAGTTTGTGCGCGAGGCGGCCACACAGGGCCTGCTCGCTTGGATCATAAAGCGTCTCAAGGGCAAGTCTCCCTTCGATCCCAACAAATTGTACTGCAGCGAAATCCTCTCGATATTGATACAAACGGAGAACGACAATCGTCTGTTGCTCGGCACCCTCGACGGCGTCGATGTGCTGCTCCAGCAACTGGCCGTCTACAAGCGCCACGATCCGGCCAGCAACGAGGAGCAGGAGTACATGTCCAACTTGTTCAACTGCATGTGCTCCGCCTTGATGGCACGAGAGAACCGCGATCGCTTCCTCAACGGAGAGGGTCTGCAGCTGATGAATCTAATGCTCCGGGAGAAGAAAATGTCTCGCAACGGTTCCCTCAAGGTGCTCGACCATGCCATGGCCGGGCAGGACGGTCGCGAGAACTGCAATAAATTTGTCGAAATTCTCGGTCTGCGCACCATCTTTCCGCTCTTCATGAAGACCCCCAAACGCAACAAGCAGCGGCTGCTGTCCGTCGATGAGCACGAGGAGCATGTGTGCTCCATTATAGCCTCAATGCTGCGCAACTGCAAGGGCAGCCAACGGCAACGTATGCTGGCCAAGTTCACTGAGAGCGACCACGAGAAGGTGGACCGTCTGCTTGAGCTGCATCTGAAGTACTTGGGCAAGGTGGAGGCCATTGACAGGGAAATTGACCAGCAGCCAAAGGTGAGAGTAGCCAAAATGAAACCAACCCGAAATGCCTATTAATGTTTACAATATTTCTTTGGCCGCAGGATCCCAGCGTGGACGAAGACGAGGAGGCGGAGAACAACTATATTAAACGCCTGACTGGAGGACTATTCACACTGCAGCGCATCAACTACATTCTCCTGGAGGTCAGCGCCACCTCAGAGACGGTCAAACAGCGGGTACTGCAGATATTAAACTTGCGCAACGCTTCTATGAAGACAATTAGAAGCATTATGCGTGGTCTGTATTTTCATCCAAAACAAAAACTAAAAGACTTCTTATACTACATATATGGTTTGATCTGTTTTAGAATATGCTGGAAACTTGGGACATGGCGATAGCGATTGGCGGGAACAGGAACAGACGCATATACTTTCCCTTGTCGACCGTTTTTGATTTTGTATATTCGAATTTCCTATTATATTAAATCAAATCTTATAAAGCGAAATAAATAAACAAACAACTAATAGATTTATGATTCATTGGGGGCTGTTCATTCCGACTTTATTTAAATTCATTCTCCAAAACAAAATTTATGTATTTAATCACTTTCAATGTAGATGTTCCGAAATTGCCTTTACTTCCTTTTGCAGTTATGTCGCCCTACATAAATAAAAATATTACTTTTATAAATGTGCCTCAAATATTCATTAGATCAATTTTGAATACATTGGAAATAAATTTCAAATTGTAATTTCGATTTTACATAAAATTACATTTAGATATTTTAAATGATATTCCGAAATTGTTCAAAATTAAACGAATGAACTTCAAATCTTGATATAAAAATCAACAATAAAATGTAATAGTGTAAACTATTTTGTTGTAATACGCATGTTTAAAGCCAAACTAATTATAATCAACTTTTTAAAAGCAGTTTCGAGTTTAATAAATTATCGAGTTGTTTATTTGTAGTGTAGGTTTTGAATTATGCTTCATTTGGTGCAAATAACAGTACATTTAAATTGTTTACAGATGCAAATATCGAGGGCAATACTTATGATTATTCGAATTGTAATATTATCAATATATGTACTAAATTAAACCTTTCAGCTTAAAGATCAAATGTTAAATGTTGCTGCATTCAATTGAGTTTGTCGAATATGTTAATATTTTGTCTACTTTCTAGCTACAAGCCAATTAATGGTAGTTAACGGTTTTATATAACTTGTAACTAATTTGTTGTGTTTGTTTCTTGTGTTTGCGATTTACGTTGGGCTCCATTTAGTGATCTACTTCTGTGCATCGGGAATCTCAAAGTTAACGTCCATGTTCATTTCGCGCGCCAGTCTCACAATTTGCGCCATGTGCACAGCCATATCCGCAGCCTTATCCAAATCATCACGAGCTAATATCTTCAATCCAGATGCACGGATCAGTTCGCGAGCCTCCTTCACCTTGGTGCCCTGCAAACGCAAACGAAATGTTAAACTACTCCCCTATTAGGCTCAAATCCAAATGCTTACCTGCAAGCGCACTACAATGGGCAAGTTCAGGTTCAGATCCTTGGCTGCGGAAATGATGCCCTCGGCAATGACATCGCAACGCATAATACCGCCGAAAATGTTCACCAATAAACACAATACCTTCTTGTCCGAGGTGATAATCTTGAAAGCAGCCTTGACGGCCTCAGCGGTGGCACCGCCGCCCACGTCAAGGAAATTCGCTGGCTCTCCGCCGTACAACTTAATAATGTCCATGGTAGCCATGGCCAGACCAGCACCGTTCACCATACAACCAATAGTGCCGTCCAACGCGATGTAATTCAAATTGTATTTGGCTGCTTCCACCTCCTTGGGGTCCTCCTGAGTCCAATCGCGCATACTAAACAGTTCCTTCTGACGGAACTCGGCGTTGTCATCGAAACGCAGCTTGGCATCCAGAGCAAAGACTGCAAATCATAAATAAAGCGAGAAGGAATTAAACAAACGTCAATTGGCATTATATTATTATATTATAATAGCCGATTTCCACGAGCGCCAAATGCAAGATCATTTTGTGTCATTTTGGATGACGATCATTTGGCGTCTCTACCAGCAACAGCAATAGACGCTCATCTAATCCAAATGAAGTTGGTATTTTTGTTCCCATTTGGATCCATTCAATAGGTTTCTCATTTGGATGATAGGTCATATTTGTGCTCATGGAAATAGGCTATTAGTCACGATGACGCGATTAGTACTCACAGGCTTTCGGGTTATGGAATCAGCGTTATTATTAGACAAGACAAATGAATGCAATGAATTGTTATAGATTAATGTGAAATATAGGTTAGTAAATGGACAGATAGAGATAGAGGGCAACTTACAGCCGGTCATGGCATCTTCAGCATAAGGGTTGATCTCAACCAAAAGTGCATCCTTTTGCACAAAGAGCTTATACATATTCATTAACATTTCTACGTGCTGATCGGGGCAATCGGTAAGCCCGACTTCGTTTATAATTTTGACCGCTTGTTCCTTGGTGAGACCTTTTTCAATATCAATGGGCTCATACAGAATCGCTTTGGGATCGGCAGCGGCCACTTCCTCAATATCTACGCCACCTTCCTTTGATGCAATGAGTACGGGTCCCTTCAAATAAAGCAATATATAGATAAATGCACTATATGTACATTAGATTATCCGTTTAGTCAAACTTACGTTGAACGCACGCTCCATCATAACGGCAAAATAGAATTCACGTCGTGGGAATTTACGTTCGGCAACCATCACCTTTTTGCAGATTCGCCCAGCTTCGCCAGTTTGCTTGGTTACCAGTAGTTGGTCTATCATCTTGCCAGACAACTCCTCAGCCATCTTGGGGCTGCAGTGAAAATGGTTAATACCATCGAACAGTTTTCAAACCAAGAATAACAAAAAATAGTCGGAGATGCGAGGTAGTGGCTCAAATTACAAATGACAACGGTTTGAGTTCGAAAACGTAGGGTTCAGCAAATGTAACCTTTTGTTTTGGGTCTGATTCGCGTTCGTTTGTGTAATAAATATTGTAAATATAAAAAAGTTCTTAAGTTTCTTATAACCCGCCAGTAAGAACAGAGCGAATGGGTGGAATGGAAGGCTACAGTCGGACTTAAAAAGCTATGCGCATATGCAATTATCTTACGAATGCATGGAGCAACCCACTATCCGAATTTTCTTTATAATTGTGGCTTTTTGTGTTTTCCCGGTTAAAAAGCTAGAACAAACTGGAGCTGCTTACTGTATAGGAGATCCTTAATAGCAAAAATATATCACGCAAACTATAATGAGTATTAAAGTTTGCGTGATCTATGTGCTCATACAGACAGATATGGCTATATTGATTAAGCTCGTCGTCCTGACCAAGAACATAAAATTTGTGGAGTCTGTCCCCTTGACTAATTTAATATAACCTTTTATATGTTTTAAAGTAAAGCTGTTTCCGCGAAAAAATTGTAAGCGCCATTTTTATTTTCGGTTTTCGATGCAGTCACGTAAGTAATTAACCAACTCATCTGCCCAAAAAATTTCGAAATCTAATTCTACCTATTTACTGAGATATCAGCCTGTTAAATATATGGTAAGCGCCAAATTTGCTGCGCATTTCGAACGCGTCTACGCGAAAAAACGTTGTCCTGTAAAATTTGCTTTTATCGCTTACGATTTTTATTGTCTAACGACGAACGCGTATGAACTGGAAATAATCTTTAAACTGGATTATGGATCGATAATTTAAAAAATACAGGTGTTAGCGGTCAAACGTAAAATAGATTTTGAAACAACGGCTCCGAAACGGATCGGTTTGAAACCAAAGTACACTTACTTGTAGACGGTACGCACGCCACCTTTAAAGCCATTCTTGAATGTTCCCTTGCCACGGCCTCCGGCTAAAACTTGCGCTTTAAGCACCAGATTATCTGTTTTAAGTTTTTCGGCGTGGTCATGGGCCTCCTTTGCGTTTTTGGCCACAAAAAATCTGTAAATATTGAATAATTAGTTAATATTGATAACTAAATAATTAACCATTAATGCCTATAATAACCCTATTTAATATGACTAAATATATATAATTGTATATAGATATGTAATGAAATGATTATAATTCACTATGGTAGAAATTACTACATTGGGATAATAGTATACCATAAAAATAAAATAAACAATTTTATATTTTTACAAAAAAATAAAAATAAAAAAATTAATGCCTATGAGTCAGATCTTTAAAAACACCATATGAACTTTGAATTCCCTCGAATTCCCTCCATCGATTAGTCGCAATGCAATAAATATTTTTGATAAGTGTAGTCCGCTCCTTTCTGTACTATAACTAACCTCGACTACATGCAACATACAACCTAAATAGGCACACTATAGCTTATCAGGCATCTCACTCATCAGCTGGCAGCTGTCTGTTTTTCTTTAAATTGATAGATTCAATGATATGTGCGTGAAGGCCAAAGTCCACAGAAGAGCGTAAACAGTTTTGATTGAACTTGGGATCGTTGCTGCTGTACTTACTTTGGGGTCGGGATGTTGCCTTCATTGAGCAGCGAGTACGAGACATGTTCCTGCACGTTCAGGTTCCTCACCTGCTGGATGCCAATTGGAGCATAGTTGAGGATCTGAGGGAATTTGATAACATTTAATTAAATAATTAAAAACCTTTACAAAGCCTATAACTTGATTTCTAGACAGGATAGCGACTGCAATAGTTGCCAAATATTCACCGATCGACCTGCAAGGACGGAGCCGATCAGTCGGACGCGCGCGACTGTAAAATAGCCTGCACCTTTTTTTGAAATATTTATAAAATATCATACGAAGCGCAAAAGCAATGCTTCTTAGTTTTTTGTCTGTACCGAAACCAGTTTTAATGCAGTTTTCAGGAGAGTTAAATATAATAATATAGAGTATGTATGGCGAATAACAACCGTCTATGTTTAATCCCACGTTTGTTATTCGGGTTTTATCGATTAGAGCGTAAAGGGGGCGTGGCATTCCAAATTTGAAATAAACCGGATTCCGAAAAACGACTATATACATATATAATGTATATAGTTTATGGAGCCTGCGGCGCCTCCTGTGTGCAATTGAAAAGTCCAGGGTATCAAAACGCATATCAGCGCTGTTTGACGTTCAAGGTCCCACTGTGCCTCACAACCGAGAGTTGCGTCACACACACGCCACACATAAACACATTTATCGCAAATGCCGTAAGTCAGGTGGCTGAGAGAGCCGACGTCGACGGTCTTCATATGACTTATGTTTGCAGGTTTTTTTGCAATTATGTAAAATGTTGGACGAAAATTTGTGCGTTTTCAGCTGTTGCAGAGGCGACTCACCTTTGCCACGTTGTTCGGTTTAGCTGTTACGATAAGGGAATTTCCTGCACGTGCCAAAAATGAAGCCATTTTGAACTGTGTATTAAATTTAACTAAATATTGTATACATTAATTTCGACACAAATAAATACTCACTTTGGTCGCCTTCTGAATAAAAATTTGTATCGACGTCAATCGGATTGTTAAACGGGCACACTTTCGAACAGCTGACTAGATAGCTATCGATATAATTGTAATCGATGAATGCGTTCAACAGGTTATCATGCATACTTATCCGTTGGTAATATACATTTTTTGATTGCAAAATGTAGTGGCCGAGTATTACAATAATAATATTTTAAGCTTTTTTCTACGCTCACTTTATATATTTTGCGCATACGGTGGTATTGAACCCCAAAATTGTCATTTAATTCAAAATACAAATTTGCGTTTCGGCATGTAATATTATTTTATGAATGTTCAATTTTATGCATCATAAATATATGAAAATGCATATTCTATATTAAACGTAAATCAAGATAGTATGTCCATTTAACAAAATGTTTTTACACATATTTACAGTGATGAACATAATTATTGGCACAGCAAGCATGTTACACTTTGAGACCATTTTTCTACCCTTAATATTTTGATTTTTGATTAAAACAAAATTTATATGAATAGAATGGACAATTTTCAACTGAATCCATTTAATTTCATAGTAATATCTCTTATAATTATTTTCTTAGAATTCAAAAACAAAAAAAAGTCAGAATTTTTCTGAACAAAATTGAGAAAATGTATGAAAATTTAACAAAATGTTTTTACACATATTTATATCGTTATGAAATTTTCACCAAAAATCTAGAAAAATAATCTAACTACAGTGATGAACATAATTATTGGCACATAAGCATGTTACACTTTGAGACCATTTTTCTACCATTTTTCTATTTTTCTACCCTTGATTCACTGTATATTATATTACAACAAAATTGGCAACATCGGCTGAATATATCCTATAGCTATAGTTAGGTTGCATTTTGTTATGGCACATGTGCATCCGCAGGTTTCCGCAGCAAATGGAAAATATGTAAAACTCCCAGAAGGTGTTGCGGGAGACCCCATTAAGTATATATGTATGTACTTATGAATACATATTGATCATCAGGACGACGAGCTTGGTTAATATACCCATTTCCGTATTTCTGTTGTCCGTAAAATCTGGCAAAAGAGAAAGAATAGATAGAGTTAAGGAATTAAATTAAATTTTTTTGTTTTGTTTTTTATAAATGTATTTCATTAAGTGGAGAATCCGTACAGCATAAGATTGAACCTAAATAACACATGGATGTATATAAAATGAAACCGAACCCCATATCACAGTAGGAGAATTTAGCTGATCTAGTATTTAATTTGAATATTTGATATTCACATTATTTACCATATTTACTAAAAGCAAGAAAATATTAAAATTATGTTTCTGCATAATTCATTGAAAATCATAACTGTACAGAAAACTATCATCCTATTGACGTACCCTAAAAATATGAAATAACGAGTTAAAGAAAATAAACTGTAATTTTATGATTTTATATTCCCCTGATTCACGTGTCACACACATAATGTTGATGGTTGCTGAGGGAAAACGCTCGTGTAGTGTACAGAGGATAACTAGAAGAAAGAGTAAAGTAAAAGAGAGTGAGAAGAAGAGAGAGTTAGCAGTAGTCAGAGTAGCTTAACAGCGATGTCAATTTAGCGTGTTTTAGAAGGCTAGGCATATCATAAATATATTCAAAGATATATATCATTTCTATTTTTATACCCTGTGCCCATTTGAAAAATGGGAAAAACAGGGTTAATAACTTTGTCAGAATGTATGTAACAGGCAAAAGGAGGCGTGGCAGACCCCACAAAGTATATATATTCTTGATCAGGGAGACGAGCTGAGTCGATTTAGCTATGTCCGTCTGTCTGTCTGTCTGTCCGTCTGTCTGTATGAACGCGTCGATTTCAGCAACTACAAAAGCTAGAGATGCCGTTTTGGTTGCTATAGATAGGTAGTTATCTTACGCAGATCAAGTTTATTTTCAAAATTGGATGCCACGCCCACTTGACGCCCAAAAATCAATAAAACCCAAACAACCTCGTGTTTTTGAACATAAAAAGTTGAATAACAAGCGTAATATTCAGTATAGAAGGTTGTTATTTGGAACATAAGCTCTCTTGTATTATATTTAACTATCCTGAAAAGCGCATTGAAATCGGTGAAGAAACACAGGAGATATAAGCTTCACAATAGTTGAACTTAAAAGTTCAGAAACAAGCGTAATATTAGTATTAGAATGTTGTTAATGTTGAATATATACTCTCTTATATTATATTTAACTGTCCTGAAAAGCGCATTGAAATAGGTTTATAAACAAAGGAGATATAAGCTTCCTAATATTGCATGCGTCAGACCCAAGTGCAGCCGCTATACGTGTGGGAATAGCGTGCGAGAGGGATAGCAATACCAAGCATGTTGCTTGGCGCCAGGGCTGCCAATTTAGCCACTTTGTGGCTAGACTTAGCCACTTTTTGATCAGGTTAGCCACTTTTTTTTTGAAAATGCTATCACTACAAATCTAGCCACTTTTTGGTTTCATTTAAGCGGCCCATCCACGGCACATTTGTTTGGCAATCCGTGATTGATAAAAGAGAAGACAGTTTGCCACCAACGAGGGCAAATATTCTTTCAAACATCATTCGCAAATAATTCTCAGCCGCTCAACATGTCTACGGATGATGACACTGTGCCTGCCTTAATGTTATTTTAAGGAAAAAACAAGAGCAAAAATCATTAATTTTGATATTCCATAGCGCCGGCTTATTTTCCAGGCCACATATAAATTTAAGCAGCACTTTTTTGGCCATTTTGACCACATGTGTACGCTAGCGCAACTTTTCACAAATGATGTTTGACTGAACTCCACCATCCACGGTCAAATTTTTTTTTCAAACACGCGCAAGATAGAAACGTTTCTATCTTGCGCAAACAAGTTGGCAATCACGAAATTTGTTTGTGAGCAACGCCATCCACGAGAAATTTTTCGTCAAATCAAACACGGATTGCCAAACATATGTGCCATGGATGGGCCGCTTTAACCACTTTTAGCCATTTCGTTCATTTCCACTTTTGAACACAAATTTCGGTTTGATAATGCTGCGTTTAACCAAATTGGGACTAGATTTTACTACTTCACTTGTGTAAGTGCCTTCAAATTGTACGAAGAAAGACCTTTTTTATTTTGCGTATTTCAACAAATAATACTTGAAAAACACATTTAGCCATTTTTAGCCACTTTTTTCGTAAATTTTAGCCACTTCTGGCCCAAAAAATCTGGCAGCACTGCTTGGCGCTTGAATTGTGCGTATGTTTGAATATTTGACGTTAGTTAGTTAAATTGCAAGCGTAATATTGAACATAGAATGTTGTTATTTGGAACAGAAACTCTCTTTTATTATATTTAACTTTTTTTTTTTTTTTAAATGTATTTTAATATGTAAAATATTTAAATACATTTTATATTGTATTTGCGAGCGCGCAGCGCGAGCTTTGGCACAGGGTATAAGACAGTCGGGCCCGTCCGACTGATCTGCTCCGCCCATTCTGGTTATTCATCATTTTATTTTAATATATATATATATATATATATTTTTTTTTTATACATTTTTTAAGCAAATCTAGCTATTTTTGGCAACACTGTTGCCTGGCAGCTCTGCCCGCAACTGGACAGGGGCGCAGGAAATCTACAAATATTTCAATTCAAATTGAATTAAAAATATGTACATATTTTATTTGGTTGCAGTTTAAATTTATTTTTTAACTTTTTATTGTTCATTATTTTGTTAATATTTATATATATTCGACTGAGCAATTTATATTTTTATACCCTGTACCCATGATTATTAGGATGAAATTTATGATTTCTTCCATCTACATTTTATTTGCAATTATATTGGCAACACTGGCCCCGAATCGCGAGAGAGAAGCTAAAGAATAAGATAACTGGCGCATGGACAGATAATCAGAATGGAGTGTGGAAGGGCGATTCACTTTCGACGAAGCGATGGCGACATTCAGAAGTGATTTCAACAGCGTGCCGAACACTTGCCGTGATCGCCTCACGGCAATAAGGAAAAAGGTAACCACGTGTTTCAGGCAGTGGCGCCAGCAGCTGCTGAAGGTCAGCCAACATCATCCAAACCAGAAGCAGCGAATCAGTTCAGAGTTTTACAAAGCGTTTCTGCGCGCAGACTACAGCATTTTGGGGAAAAAAGTGAAACACTTTAAGGAGTTTAAGACATTTTTCAAGTCACGCCAAAACTATTGCGGAGGGCAGCACGAGACTCGGGCAACGTGTGCCACAAGTTTGAGTCAGGTTGAGGTTGTGGCAAATCAGCCTGAGCAAGGACAGAACGAGCAGCTGCAAGTTGTGGCCACGCTTTTCTCATCAACATTAATATCGTCCTACAACACCGAGGAAAAGTTTATCAGTCCAGCCGACATCATGACTATAATGGATAATGACTACATGGTGGTGCGTGACGAATATCCCGATATTGATGCAGAAGTACGTGCCATACTGCTGGTTAATGCCCAGAATGGTATCACGATATCGAGCATTAAACGTAAGTATCGATATAAGGCTACAATATCACGCCATTCTTGTCGTATGTCCCGTTTTTAATACCTTGTACTCGTTGGGCTAATAACAAGGTGAATGAGGCGTTGCACACCCCATACCGAGCAGAGTGGATATCACCACGTCTGTCTGTCTATTGCCGATTTCGGAAACTAGAAGATCTAGAGCCACGGCCCTTCTATGCCCAAAATCGATCAAACCCACATAACTCGCGGATTGTGTACAGGGTATTCTACGTGCGTCATACTGATCTGCTCCATCTATTATGTTTTTAATTCAGAAATGGATTTTAAATTTCTGGCTTAATTTTTTTCATATTTTTTTGTTTTATGACTCAAATTAAGGACAGTTAGGACACAGCTTCAGTCGGACGTAATCGACTGTAGAAGACTGTGTTTTTTTCGCTGATTCACAGCATCGATGACGATTTTCATAGACTTCGTGCATGGCATAACCTAAATTTGTAACTTCAAAACTGAAAACTGTTGCTAAATTGGTTTTTCGGTTAGCGGAGAAGTAAAAGGAGTTATCAAAAATCCAAACAAACTAAATAAATAGCAAAAAAATATGGTATTTCGAGCTCTTATAGTTTGCAAGATCTACGTGCCTGCTCTATCTGCTCTATTTCCGCCAATCACAGCATTGATGGATAATGCCATAGGCTTCGCACATGCTAAATAACATGTATGTAGTTCTTATATGTGGCACATACATACATTTTAAAAAATTGTGTGTTTCCTATCTTCACTATTTCTACTTCAGGTCGTAATAAAATTTATAGCATCGGTGGAAAATTACAAGTCTCTAGTTTTATTATTATTGCTGCTGTGGCGTTAATAGTATCCGACCATAATGTAATTCGTGGCATCGATGGAAAATGTTATAACTCGCTGTCGAAATACGTGCATCATAGTATATCATTCCTACCAAATGGTGCCTATAGCTCTTATAGTTTGCGAAATCGAAGTGTCCATATGGACAACAGACAGACAGACAGTTTACCACGCTTACCTCTGGGTGTTACACATATTTCTCAATTGCACTAACTTAACAGACCAATTTAAAATTTTTATTAGTACAGTACAGTACAAATAGTCAAAATTCGTTAACTTAGAACTTAAAACTTCAGCATGAAAAGATTTCTTTAATATTTACAGATGAATATCGACTTTTGACGGGCAACCAGTTTCCGCTGCTTGATAACGTAACGGACTTCCTTTTAACCATACCGCATGTAACCGCGGAATGCTGCAAGTCTGGTAAGCGCCTCTTCAACATCAAGCCATCAGATGAAACACGTCATCTGCACGAGATGATACTAGAACAGAGGCAGCGTGAAACCCACAGTAACAACAGCAACTACAACTACAACAATAGGAACAAGGTAATGCCATCAGTGGAGGAACCTCCACGATTGTGGCGCTGTCAGTACAAGCGACGTTCTCCACGCACCTTGAACAACAAAATGCTCCCCAGCGAGAAACCAGAAACCATCAAGGCGGTATTGGAGCAGCACTTGGCCAATGCTGCGAAGACGCCGTCCTACGGTATTTATCACGACAATTGGAAGCATCTGTAAGTGTTCAGACAATTATGTATTAATACTACAATTAATACTTTTTTTAAACAAAAATAAACTAAATCCCTTGATATCCTTTAAAAACTACATTTATAATAATTAATATGTTCTGTGTTTATTAACTTCATGCGATTTGCAGGACAGATAAATATAATGCTAGAAAATATACATTTTGAATAAGAACCTTCTGTGTTCAATATTACGCTTGTTATTCGGGTTAAAGCGATTAGGGAGTCAAAGGGTCGTCTGAGATAAACTTGATCTGCGTATACTATGCACACCTACATATATTCCGAAAATGGCTGTTCTACCTCCTATAGTTTCCAAAATCTTAGCGTTCATGCTATGGACAGACAGAATATTAGCTTGCTAAGAATTTAAAAATAACTCTTAAAAGCATAAGTAAAAGTATTCAATACTTATTATGATGCTTTCAGATGATTAATAGTTAAAAGATAGTACCTTGGGAAATTGTAGATTTTCGACTGGTTCAAGTTTAAGCAACATTTAGAGAATTTTCATCGACCATCCTTCAAAAAAGATTCCCTTCCACATCTTTGCAGCAACAATCAATATCAGCTATCGCAGATGCCAGCTCTGAGCAATAATAACATATACTCAAATGGTTTGAATCCTGATCTACAAATAGCAGCTTCAGATGACCAACCTATAGAACCGCATCATCAGGCGAGGGGTGGGGAGTATGCACAGAAGAGGCGTCGCGAATTCACACCAACCCCAACCACAATATCCTGTCCATCGCAGCACGACTCTGTGATCACCATCAACTCTGGCTATGATGCATGCCTCTTGGATTTCCCTTTGCTGGGCGATGATTTCTTCTTGTATCTGGCACGCATGGAACTCAAGTGCCGCTTCAAGAAGTGTAAGTATAGCAGCGTATGTGTATAGCAGAATCTCTCTATAAATTCGATACTTGTAGATGAGAGGGTGCTGCAGTCGGGGCTGTGCGTCTCGGGACAGACAATAAACGCAGCGCGCATGCGGATGCGGCATGTGGAGCTACCGGAGATGACGCAAATCATAGTTAACATCGGTTCCGTTGAAATAATGCGTGGCAAGCCGTTGGTACAAATCGAGCATGATTTCCGACAGCTAATCAAGGAGATGCACAATCGCCGATTTGTCCCTGTGTTGACCACGTTAGCACCGTTGGCCAACTATCGCCATGACAAACAGACTTGCGAGAAGGTTTTGCGATTCAACAAATTCATACAGAACGAGGGCCGTCATCTTACGGTCATTGATATACATTCCTGCCTGATCAACGAAAGTGGCGTAGTACGCTTCGATTGCTTCCAGAAGTGAGTATAATTAAAAATTTTGACGGGGAAGATCAGTCGGACGAGCCCGACTGTAAAATAATCTGTAGACTATATTGTAAATATAAACTATAAAACTGTCACACGAAGCGTAGCGGCAATGCTTCTCCTTCTTCCTTTTTTACGTGTGCCAGCTTTAATGGCTGCGTTGCCAAGGGGCTAGAGATACAACGCCTGCAATATTGTTTAGTGTATATTAACGGATTACGATGAGCTTTCTCATTCTCTATTCTATTTATGTTTATTGTGGGCGGAAGAGGCGTGAAATCCAAGATTTGAAATAATCTTGATATGCGTATGGTGTACACCTTTCAAAAATTGCCAAAACGGCTGCTCTAGCTCTTATAGTTTGGAAAATTTGAGTTTTCATAGTGACAGACAAGCTTACAGACAGACGTGGCTTAATCGACTCAGCTCGTCTCCCTGATCAAGAATATATATGTATATAGTTTGTGAGGTCTGCCACGCCTTAAATTCGCCGCTTAAATTCGTCACCGATTAGTTTAAGCGCATGAATGCGATTATCTTCAAGGTCAAGAATGTATTTCCCATTTGCACTAACTTAATAGTCATAATACTTTTTTGAAATACAGGGTCTAAGATTGTAACTTGGAATTGAAACTTTTCCTTACTGATAAGACATATTTATTTTTAGATATTCTGAAAGTTTGTTAGAGTTATTAAAGAATCAAAAAAAAATTTAACAAATAAAATAAGTTTTAGATTAAAGCTTCAATATTTTGAGATATTTACATTAAAGATATTTATATTTAATTAATTTTTTCTATATTTATATATTTAGATTAAAGATATATCTATTTAATTTTTTTATCTATATTTATCACAAATCAAATAACATCGATAGTTTTCAAATAAAATTACTTTTCTGGTATTATAATAATAGCTATAATAGCTAATAATAGTTTATATCAGTAAAAAAAAGTCAAAAATTAATACATTTAAATCATGTTAGAGAGCTTTCTTAATTTTTGTGTGCTTTCAATTTTTCTTAATTTATAAATAAAATTAATGAATCTATGAATCTTATTTTAAAATTTTTATATGTATTAAAAAATCTACATCTTATTCTCAACAGCGGTCCACGCAGTGTGACAGGCTCCACGGAGCCGCATGTGTTCTGGAACAAAATCGGACGTCAGCGAGTGCTGCAAATGATTGAACAAAATCTGGAGTATTATTAGACCTTGTCCGGATTAAAGGAGATCGAAGAGAGCTGGGAGAGAACTGGTCTGGCACCACAAAGAAGACGCTTGAACACGATTGCGATTACGATTACGATTACGATTAGGATTACGATTTTAAATTGATCTAATCCAAATGACGGCATGCTGTTTTTAAATGAGAATTGAATTTAAATTAATTATGTATAAATATGTATATTTTAATATGTTTTATGTGTGTTTTTGTCTTGTTATGTCTTAGTGTTTCATAGTTAATTGTGTATTTATGTGTTTATGAATGTCGCATCTATGTAATATGAACTCCTTTCGTCATATGGTGAGTTTTCATACTTGGTTTTTGCTCCTATCCTAAAAACCTTGCATAAAATTCGATCTGCATATAATGAAACTAAGTTCAAACCTTGAGCATTTCCTATTGCCCTGTTTCTGCACAGATCATCGGCAATGGGAACTGCAGATAATACTTCCTGTTTCTGTTCTTTAACTGTTCTGTAATGGCCAACTGGAGTCATGCTCATGTACATGATGTTATTCTGATATCTGTGCGCAGGATCTGCATCGATATGTACATCTGAGATATGGCTCGGGTTGGTTCTATAAAATGTATTTGCTTCGCTTAATTGTTGGCTTGCGTAAAATTTACTAACCCAACCAGGTTAAATTTTGGTTTTAAGCTGACATATTGAGTGAAGCATTTCGTCAATTGAATTTCAAAACATTGTACACTGCTGTTAAATATACTAATTTAATTGATAGGCCGCCACTTTAGCATATTTTTTGGCAGTGTACTCTGAAAAACTAACTGTTTCTAATCAACTTTATTTCCATATTTATTCAAATTATGTATCAACTTTTCCTTCTATGTATGTTAACTGTATGTGATGTAAAGTTATTTGTGTGTCCAATCATAACAAGCAATGTAAAATCAAAAAAAAAAATGTAATAAAAATAGTAGAGTAAAATACAAACACGAAATCGAAATTGCATGTAAAGTATTAACTTTAACTGAGCTGTATTTCAATCGAAAAAGTGAAGGTGAGAATTCGGGTTCGACGTTTCCATTTTTAAATTATATACAGCCCGCGTGTTATGAGTTTATGAAAATTCAGTTTCAACAAGGTGGCAACGTCACGAACCGGTATACGAACTCAAACGTGTTGCAACACCATCTCGCTTACACGCACGGAGGCAAAGGAACCCAACCATGTTCGACAACAATAAATATCGATGTCGGATCGATAAACTTCAAATAACAATATTAGAGACCCATTTTTAAACATTAGCCAAGGTGTAAACATAGTCTGAGCAAATGTAAGGCTACAAACGGGAAAATATCGTTATATTATTATTATTAGTGTGGGGAAATCTGTACCGCGACCTAAAAGATCTATTGTACCCCCTACAGGAGCGTTCTTAGAGCTCTCCCATCAATCCGATGTCCCGAACAAAGTTGAGTATTTTATAGGGACTGATGTCTGCTATCTCATTTGTTGTGAGAAGGGGATTACCTAATCTAAGGTGTCTTCTGCGAGCTAAGGCAACACACATAGTGAGTATATGTGAGGAGGATTCCCTGTCCTCCTGGCAGAATCTAATATCGTTATATACATATTATCAATAGGTAGTGGATGTCTATATCGACAAGATTTTTGCATTTATCGATATAGACGAATAAAACCGAAAAGGTTTCTTTGTTTTTATTAAGATATTTAAATAGTTGAGATTGTAAATGATCTCTTATGTTTGCAAATATTACTCTGATTTTATTTAAAATTTTCTAAATTTGCTCAATTAGCAAAATCTTTTTGAATGGAAATTAAGTTACTTTGTTTGGATATCGTAAGTTGAGACTAAATCTAGCAAAACGTTACAAAATTGTCTTACGTTATTGTGTTACGATATTCGTATGGGGTATAAATAATTTCCCTGCTTGGCATTGCCAAAGAGAGAGGATAGCGAGAGAGAGAGATTGCAGTTTGTTTGACTTTGTTTTCTACTCGCTCCCGTTCTCAGACACAAGCACACACACACTCAAGGCGCTCTCTCTCTCTCATTCGCACACAAAAACAACAAAAACACTGCTATTGATTCTAACTGCAGCTGCATGAAAGGCAACATAATTGCCAGCCGCACAGTGGTATGTTTGCTTTGCAGAGTGAAATTACATTTCATTATATACGCATTAGTCGCATCGATCTTGTTGCTTTGGTTTATTATCAAATAGCTAGTTATTTGACTCAACAACAAACATGTTTTTAATGCACAAACACGTATATCTGAATATGTGTGTATGTGTTTGTGCTGATTTAAGTTTCACAACTGCATATGCAGTGCACTCACACAATGACACAGTGTGTTGCGCTCTCTAGTCATGTCCGCAGTGCTGCCAACCCTTGGTCAACATAAAACGCGAGTAAAATTTAAAAAGCTAGAAACAGCTGAGTTCAATAGACTTTATACTATTGTTAGTCAATGTATTTAAAAAAGAGTATAAAAGTGTTTTTATTTATTCACTATTACTGTAATGTAGTAATTTCTATTATAGTGTATTATAATAATTTCAATACATACATATTTCCAAGTGTATATATTTAGTCGTATTTTATAGATTCAATAGTCAATTTATACTCTCGGATTAACTATATGTTGTTCAGGTGCTAATATGCTTATAAATGCCTAAAACTTTATTGAATTGTTTATTATTTGGCGTAAATTATAATTAAATGTATTATTTAGTTTTAATATTTCATATTTGGGTTATTTTATGAATTTTGTTCAGTGTTTTTGTCATTTCAATCTGGCTGCTACTGACAACACTGTTGCTGAATACCTGCAACTGATCTGACGGGAAAACAGATGAATGGGCAACGCTGATTGTGCGGGCGCTTTGCGCTCGCATGTTAGCCCTGTTCAGCGTTTTGTTGCTGTTTTATGGCGAACCGGTTTCTCAGTTACTCTCCGACTCTGCTGAACGAACGTTGTGCGAGCGGTGGAGCGAGAAATCCAACGGCGTAGACGCCAGTGAATGGCGTTCGGTCTGTGCTTCTATTTGTTTTTCGAATAACAACGATTTACAATAATACTAATACCAATGCCAATCGAATTGAATAAAACAAAATAATTAATCGCATGCATGTAAGCAACGACAATAAGAGGCGTGGGAGTGTGCGTACGTGTGTGTGTGTGTGTGTGTGTGTGTGTGTGTGTGTAAAGTGCAGAAATACAAGTGAGAATCAGAGGCGCAAGAGTGAAGAATAAAGAACACAACAAAACAAACGTCGAAATGACGCCCGAAGAAGAAGAAGAGGTGCGCTTGCTGCTATCGCGTCATCAAGAGCGTATTATGCTCGATCTCGGCAGCACCGATCTGCTGGCGGTGCTCGTCAAGAACTCGGTGCTCAGCGAATCCGAGGAGGATCTGCTGCTCAAGCCATATGCCGCAGCAGCTGCGTCGTCGGAGCTGGCAAGCGACGCAGCTGCCCCCGACCCCGGCAGCGCACCCTCCAGTGTGGGCGCCTTGACGAAGCGCAAGCTCAAGGCGGTTGCCAGCGGCAGCAGCAGCGGCAGCGGCGTGGGCGGCGATTACAGCGCAAGCTTGGCGAGCTCCTCGCGCAGCGCAAGCGTCAATGGCGATCACGCTCCCTGCGACAATCGCTCGCTCACGCCTTCTGTGGTCGGGCGAGGGGGCGGCAGTGGCAGTGGCAGCGGCAGCGGCAGCGGCAGCGGGGGCACTTTGACCGAATCAACGCTCAACGACGCAGAAATTTTACGCTTCCAGTGCACGAATCTGATCGATATCATTGCCAAGAGCGGGTTCGAAAAGTTCAAGCAGTTCTGCTACGCCATCGAGTGCGAGTGTCCCCAGCTGATTGAGGATTTGATTAACGATCGCCTCAAAAGCGGTGAGTGATTCAATTTGTATTTAACTCCATCCCCATCCGAACACAAAAATCTTTTCCGCCAGCTGCTGAGTAATCTGTAATTGCCCACTTTAGATCAGTGTTGGCAACTGCTCGTCGTCATAGATAGCTAAAACTAGCTAGTGAAAGTCAGCTCTAGCATAGCTACGAAAGAGATCAAAGCCAAACAACAATAAAAACAATGTTTCGTTAATAACTTCTCTGCTTTCAAATAGTGGATTTATAGAGAGATAAATAGTTTATTGGTAGAGAGTATATATTCTAAATAACAATTAACTTTTATAATCAATATTTCGCTTGCTATTAAACCTTATATGGGTAATTTAACGCTTAGTCTGTGGGTTTTATTGATTTTGGGCGTAAAGGGCGCTTGCTTTAAATATTTGACCGATCTGTGGTATACCTCTGCCTACATACCTAAAATGGCTGCTATAGCTTTTATCAAGGTGTTTAACAGATGGTCAGACAGACAGCTTGTCGTACTGATCAAGAATATATCTATTTTGTGGGGTCTGACATGCATCCTTCTACCTTTTACATACTACATCCAATACATTCCAAAGTTATTACCACTGTTTTAACATATTTTCAATAAAATCTTTCTTTCAAATCTTGGATTCCACGCCCTTTTCGCCCACTATGGACATACAAAGAATTCATTGACCAATTAAAGAGATACAAATCTATCTACATCAATTATGTTCTCAGTAGTTGGTAGATTTCATTATTATCTACCAATTCTGTAAATTTCATGAAAATCGTCTATAATTGAGATAAGTATCAAGATTTCCATTAAGTGTGAAAAGCGTGCTCAAAAGGGACGACAATACCAAGCAATATTTCAGGCGTTATCTCGTTTTTATACCCTGTGCCCATTTGAAAAATGGGAAAAACAGGGTTAATAACTTTGTGCGAATGTATGTAACAGGCAGAAGGAGGCGTGGCAGACCCCACAAACTATATATATTCTTGATCAGGGAGACGAGCTGAGTCGATTTAGCCCTGTCTGTCTGTCTGTCTGTCTGTCTGTCTGTCTGTCCGTCTGTCTGTCTGTCTGTCTGTATGAACGCTGAGATTTTCTAAACTATAAAAGCTAGAGAAGCCGTTTTGGTCTCTTTTGAAAGGTGTGTACCATACGCAGGTCAAGTTTATTTCAAATCTTGGATGCCACGCCCCTGTCGCCTACAATGAATGAAATAAAATACATTCGCCAATTTAAGAGATACTGAGCTACTTACATAAATTCTGTTTTCAGTAGTTGGTAGGTCTATAAAATACGCAGATGAAGCTTTGTTCAAATTTTGGATGCCACGCCCCCTTTACGCCTTAATCGATAAAAACCGAATAACAAGCGTAATATTTAACAAAGAATGTTGTTATTTGGTGTATATACTCTCTTCTAATATATTTAACTATCCTGAAAAGCGCATTAAAATCGGTTAATAAACATAGGAGATATAAGCTACTCAATACTGCATGTATTGCTTCGCACTGCAGCCCAGCAAGTGTATGTGTGTATGTATAAACAGAAACACACATACATGTAGAATAGACGAATACCATATATGTATGTGTGCATGTAGGCATGTAAACAACACCAATTGCAAGGTGCCAAAATAAGATTGCGCAAAAGAACAAAAGTCTGTGACGCGTGACGTCAGAGACCAAGCGACAAGTGTTCGAGCGCCACCTTCATCGCCATACCATGTGCCAAATTGAGTTTTGGCGGTAGCGTTGCCACCTCGTCAGATCGTTTTAATCAAGATAGATTAAATTATATTCAAAGAATTTTATTATATACTGAACAGGCGAGCGCGCAGCGCGAGCTGTGGTACAGGGTATAAGACAGTCGGGCTTGCCCGACTGTCAGGTCGAGCGCGCCAGAGCGCGCGAGATTTTTTTTAATTCAATTAGATTGAAAATAGATTAAATTGTAAAATAAATGTTCGGGCGAGCGCGAGCTGTGGTACAGGGTGTAAGACATGTCGAGCGCGCACAGCATGCCACGCCCCATAAAGTATATATATTCTTGATCAGGACGACAAGACGAGCCGCTATAGCCATGTCCGCCCGTCCGTCCGTCCGTCTGTATGTCTGTATGAACACCTAGATCTCAGCAACTATAGGGGGCTAGAGACACCATATTTGGGATTTAGGTTCTTCTATTCTCAGATCAAGTTTATTTTAGATTTTGGATACGTCCGCCCCTTCCCCCGCAAACCGCAAAAAGCTACTGTAGCTACAGTATTAAAGCGATTGATTTGTAATTTGCTATGTGACTAGTTTATGGCATTCTCTATTGACGCTGTGAACTTTGTTACGATAGGATTATAAATAGTGAGGATATACTACCGACAATTCGCAGCACTAGGCAGAGGAGGGGTGATGTACCTTGCATACTCGCGTAGCTGTGTGTGTGTGTGCCGCTGATTGGGGTCTCCTACTGTCGGTTACGTCTGACTGTAGCCTCCGTCCCACTGATCTGCCCCGTCCATATATTTTAACCAAGTTCATCAATGTTTAGTGTTTAGGCTAGTATTTAAGCTCCTATGCTGTATACTGACCAAAATTGTTTTAAAATTTTTATACTTCCCCTGCATACCCCCATTAACTTCAAAAATTCACAGCAGACACATTTTTAAAGCCACAAACTTGTAAATTTTGTTTATACGTGGCCTATGACATTGTCCATTTATGCATTACGATCAGATAAGAAACAGCGAAGATATTGAACAGATAATTTGCTCGACTTGTAAGAGGCAGTAGTGCAGTGATAATTGAATCGCAAAGTACAGGGCCTATCACTGTCGGTTATATCCGACTGTAGCGCTTCGGCGGACTGATCGGTTTCGTCCTTACTAGTTTTATATTAATGAAAATGCATGCTCTCGATTCTGCGTAAATTTCTTGTCATGTTGTTAAACAGAAGTTAAAAATAAAACAGATTCTTAAGACAGACATTATCCTGTCTTAAGAAACAGTTTTATTTATAGCTTCTGTTCTTTAAAAAGTCTGGAAACTTGCGCCAACTGGAAAATATATGCAATACGTAAAAGAAGGAGGAAGGCCTCGCATATTGTTGATCGAGTCACTGAGCCGAGGCGATCTCCACCTCTTTCACACAAATCGCAAAAAAAAAAACCACAGCAGCCACAATCTTAATGCCACAGATGTTGCATGCATAAATGTCTATATGTATGTATGTATGTATGTATGTATGTACCTATGGCATTGTTTATCGTTGCTGTGAATTGCAGCACAATCGGATAATAAACACCGGAGAAATTTAACAGACAATTTGCGGTAATAGGTGGTGAGGGGCATGCAACCGGAAACTACTGTTATGCGTGATTATTTGTTTGCGACCAGCTGACGCCGTGCGAATGAGAGCAATCATGCTGTCTCGCTTGCCTTGCAACAAGATGTAGAGTTTGATAAAAGAACGATTTCTTCAGATACGAGATAAATATTTCATCGCAAGGCATAAGTAGAATGTGCTGAAGTTTCATTAGCTTCATAAGGGCAATGTCAAACAGTTATGAGTTGAGGTCAGAGTGAAACTTAATTACTGGATATGTTCACTACGAAAGCACATCCCCGTCAACCCCAAGTTGAATTCAGTTATATATTATTTATATGTCTGAGCTGTTTATTAATATATATAAATTCATGTTTATTTTGGAGACTTGCTCTAAATAATCATCATTTGGTACGAATTGTTCTCCTTTACTATCAATAGGTACATCGCACATTAATATTGGCTAAATAAATAGTCTTCTATTCCATAATTCCATAACTATTATTGGCGCAATGGAAACATATTTTTATCGACTAATTGTCGCCTTCTTACAGGTTTCTAAATGATGTATCGAGTAAAATAACAAATAAATAATATTGGGAAAGGCTACAGTCGGACTCAACCGACAGTAATAAAGCCTATACTAAATTTATCAAACATTAATATATCGGTAGCCTATTCCAAACGATAAGTCTGTATCCTGTATCCTGTACTTTGTGTTGGAATAACTGTTAATTTAAACATTGTACACTAATCGCATGCATATGTCGTATATCCCTTCTTTGTCGAGCAAATTGTTTGTTGCATATCTTCGTTGTTTCTCACCCGATCTTGAAACAATTCACAACTCTGCTAGAGAATGTCTTAGGCTATCCAGTTTAATGTTTTAAACTGCGGCCGCAGTGGCTTTTGGTGGCTAGAGGTGGAAGGAGAAAGGTATCAAAATTCAAGACAAACTAGATCTGCTTGTTGCATGGGAGAACTTAAATACCACAAATGGTATCTCTAGCTTCTAGAGTTTGCGAGATATGGGTAGGCGTTATTATTAATTGATCAGGTGCTATAATTATAGAATTCTTATACTCCTACATATTTTATAATACTAGCTGTAAAAAATTTCTTATGATTTTTGTGTGGGAAATTACAAATATTTCTACAAAAATCATCTGTCCTACCAAAATTCAGCTATGCCAAACTCAGTACAACTATTAAAATGGGTAAACTGGGTCTAATAACTTTGCTTATGTACAAAACAGAAGGAGGTGTGGCAGACTTATGAAGTACATGCATATATACACGATCAATAGCCGAGTGTATATATATTATATAGTCATAAAGTCTGTATGTTAAACTGTCTGTATGAACTCGTCAATCTCAGCAACTACACAAGCTAGACACCAAACTTGGTACGTGTGTATCATACATATGTAGGTAGGTTGCGGTATGCCATACGCAGATCAAGTTTAATACAAATACATGCATACATACTCGAATATGAATATGCCATTCGCGGCATATTTATGGCTTTTAGTAAAAATTTCAACAATATTCAGTTAATATAACAAACAAAGAAGTTATTGAGGAATTCATTTTGTTATTAATACTAATACTTTTGTTGTGCCGCCGTCTAAGCGACTGGACGAAGCATTCTGCAAACCTTTTTCATACCAAAAATAAAACATAATGTGTTGAAACCACATATATACATATGTAAACTTTAGTAGAGTATTTAAAATAGGTTTTACATATGTATGTACATGTCACTAAAATAGGTTTTACGTTAGTATAAATAATTTCAAATTCTCTGAAAGTTGTCTGTGCTCGCCATATGCCATAGACCATGACTACGGGTTAAATATGTCTGATCTTTAGCTAAAAATCTAGAATCAAGTATACCCAAGCACAGCGTAACTTCAAAGAGTATTTAACAATAATAAATACAGCCCATGGTCAATAATATTGTACATAAGCCACACGATCACGTTTTGCGTTTTACAAGAAACACATTACGCTACGCGTGGTCCAATGTCCGATCTGTGTGTGCGATTGTCTATATAACTCCGTCCGTACAGCTGCGAGAGTTTTGTTGTTGTGTTGTTTACCTATAAGCTACACGTCTGGCTGCTGGCGACCATTCATCATAATACTCAGTTGTATGTTGTATGTAGTATGTAGTATGTAGTTTGTGTCTGGGGTTGACGTTTTGCTCTCTTTCTTTTCGGCTCTGTGCGCTGTACATCGTTTTGCTCTCCGCTAATTTCTTGTACGTGTTGTTCTTGTTTGGAATTGAGCTGTTGCTTCTTCTTGTTCCCGTTGTACCCTGCATCCATTCGATTTGGGTAGAGGGTATAGTAGGTTTGAGTGCTCGTCAGTCCCGTTGGATAAGCCCGTCGAGTTCAGTAACTTTACGAGTCGCCAAATCTTAAATAAGTAATAACTCCCAATTTCATAATTGTAAACATTTAAATTTTATTAACGTCTGTCAAGAATTCCTGTAAAATAAATTTTTAAAGCATTTCCAAGCAGGCGTTTCGTGACTTCCTTAAAACATAAAATTAAAAATTATTCAAGCGTAAACTTTTTAAAAATGTTTAAAAAGTAATCACCTTTGTGTAGAGAAAATATTTAACACTGAAATTAAAAATATAAGCGAAAAAATATAAAACACTTGTAGAGTGACGGTACACAACACAGAATAATGGCAAATTTCTACGAAAGAGATATTGCGCAAAACTTTTTTATGTTGATTTATAGATTAATTTTTGAATATGCCTTCTTGTTTTTTTAAGCAGCCATATCATCTGACGTTGTGACATTTTTATAAAATTTTTATTTTCATATTATAAGGATTAATTAAAATTTAATATGGATTTTTGACAGCTATTTTTACTACTCGGGTGGTAGACTAGAAAAGTAAATAATAAAGTAAACTGTATATAAAAACCTTTTATGAAAAGCCAATCAATCCATAACTTACCTACGAAATAGGTGTGAATAATAAAAATGAAAACTGAAGGTGAATAATTTTTGGAATATTCGATTGTTGTCCATTTCTGCCTTTTCAAACAATATTAATTATTATCTAAGCAGCGAAGCGTTTTTATTCCTTTTTGGCTCCATTATAGGCAATTAAATAATATTTAAATCATTATTAATTTATGCTGTAATCAAGAGGCAGCAATTTCGCCTATGTTTCGTACTAATTGTAATACTTTTATCCACTACTTGTGCTTTTCACAATTCTTTAAGCGGCTTAGCCGCACAACTCTTAGCTCTCATGCTGCGAGTGGCCAGGTACATAACCTGTTTTGGGTCTATTTTATTCATTCTCTTTGTGCTCTCTCTTCACAACAAAATATCCCAAGAGGTGACTCATGCGAAACCAACGATATCCGCTGCGACCAATAGTCCAACTCTGCAGTTGTGTCGTTTCCATTCACCAACACAGACTCCTTCAATTACTTAAACCATCATTGTTGACCCGCTTGTCTGACTTTCTACACGTACTGGATTTTCAAATAGTCTGAATTAACCAGAGAGGACAGAGCAGATCAGTCGGGCGGAAGTCTACAGGTGGACGTTACCGACAATAGTCGAATATTTATGTTTGCTTAAATGTAAATATAGTATTTGATTATATCCTGTTCCCATTAAAAATTTGCTTATTATGTAAAACAATTTAATTTCAATATTAATTTTAATTTGTATTTTTAATTTTCTATATCGACTGACAATAGTTGACAATAAATAAATAAATAAAACAAAAAAATAAAAAATAATAGAGTATCTAGATATTTTCGAAAGGTTGTAGTTATCCTATCGTGTGTTAAATGCTGAACGAGCTTTTTATAGCTTTATTTTCTGTAAGACGCGCTGTTTATCTCAATCGTCGACAGTATTTCCAGACCATGGCAAACATTACACCATTGAACTCTAGACATTCATAGTTCAAGAAGTCTTCTCTTCAGTTCGCTCTTTTTTACCCCAACATCTCTGATTCTTTCTCTTTTCCTTAGATCAGTGCTACTCGACTTTTAATGTTATTTCTTAATTGAAATCTGTCGGGCAGTATTTGCCGGCAGACACGAGTTGCTAAATTATGCTTTTTGGATGTTGATTTCTTGATCTACGTACATTAATCAAGATCAGGCGAAGTCTCATGTACATTGCACACGCTGAGAATTAAAATTGGCCTGCAGAAAGCGAATGTCGTATTTCATACGAATTAAATTGGCGAGATTTTAATGTTATTTTCAACCAGACATATGTACATACTGAAGTCGTTCGTAACTGATATGATTTTTCTTGACTTATAGTATATATGGATGTTTAAATTTATTCAGTTAATGTCTTGATAAACAGATATGTATGGTCAAAATAATAGGTCGTTTGTAAATGAAACTATCATTCATTATAAATTATATCAAATTGGTGGGAAAAAGCATTCGATGTGTCAAAGTTTTAAATAAAAATATATGAACGGGGCAGATCAGTGGGACGGAGGCTACAGTCGGACGTAACCGACCGTAGGAGACCCTTTACTTCAAGTATATGCACTTGCTAACACAATCAAAGGCTCATACACTAAACTACGCGCGTTTGCAGGGCACATCACCCCTCCTCTGCCTAGTGCGGCGAATTGTCGGTGGTATATCCTCACTGTTTCTTATCCGATCGCAACGAAAACAGCGTCAATAGAGAATGTCATATACCAGTCACATAGCAAATTACAAATCAATAACTTTAAAACTGTGGCTACTGTAGCTTTTTGCGGTTTGCGGATGAAGGGGTGGAAGTATCCAAAATCTAAAATAAACTTGATCTGCTTACTGAATAGGAGAACCTAAATCCCGAATATGGTGTCTCTAGCTCTTATAGTTGCTGAGATCTAGGTGTTTATACAGACATACAGACGGACGGACGGTCATGGCTATATCGACTCGTCTTGTCGTCCTGATCAAGAATATATATACTTTATGGGACGTGGCACGCCTTCTTCTGGGTGTAACACACATTTCCTCTTTGCACTAAGTTAATAGACCCTTTTTTAAAGTAAAGGGTCTAGAAATCACAGAATTTGGCAATACCTAGCTAATGCCAGTTTGAATATACTACCAAAAACATCGTAAAGTTTTGAATAAGTTCATTAGCTGTGAATGTATTAAAAGATAATCATGAAAAAATCGTTTTAAAGTTTCTTGTAGCTTTATACTCCGATCGCGCCTTTGCTTTGAGTTCATTAATTTATGAGAGCACTTTATTTTTAGGTTTGAACTCCCCATGACTGCATTTGTGTTTATGAAAACTGAAGTGGTTGCATGTACTTCATGGCATTTCAATGTAGTTCAGAGTATAACATTGTTTTTGTTATATTTTTGAAAATCGAAGTGCATTGCCACTTAATCGTCTGTGGAAATGTAAATCGTTTCGAAAACCAGGTCAATTACGACACTTAAAAGAGAGAACCATTTTTGGAGTCTAAATCTATGTTTTTGTTTTTATCAGAACCTTCAAACTGGAAATTCAATGAGTTTTACCTAATTTACTAACTAAGGTTGTCGGGCTTATTTTTTGCTGATAGATATAATGAATCCCCACTTTAAAAAATTCCCTAACTAAGCTTTATTGCAACAACAATATTGTTGTTACTATTAGACCATGTCAGTCAGTCTGTCTGTCCGTATGATTACCCAGATCTCAGCAACTTAAGAATAAGAGACACCATTTTTGGTATGTAGATTCTTTTATACTGTAAGCGGATTAAGATTGTTTTAGATGTTCAATATACTCGCAAAAAACTAAAATAGATCTATAATAGATATAGGCACAATTTGTATTCCCTGTGTCCATTGAAAAATGGGAAAAACAGGGGTAATAATTTGTGCGAATGTAGTATGTGACAGGCGTGGCAGACCCCACAAAGTATATATGTATATTCTTGATCAGGGAGACGAGGTGTGCCGATTTAGCCCTGCCCGTCTGGATGAACGCTGAGATTTTGGAAACTTAAAAATCTAAAGCAGCGATCTGCTATTGGTAGATGTATTCAATACGCAGATCAAATTAATTTCAAATCTTCGATGCCAAGACCCTTTCACGCCCAATATCAATAAAACCCACATAACTACGATTTTTAAAGATAAAGAGTTGAATAACAAGCGTAATATTAAACATACAATGTTATTATACGGAGTATAAACTCTTTACTGTTTTATTTAACTAGCCTTAAAAGTGCACTGAAATTGGTTAATAAACACAGAAGATACAAGCTACGCAATATTGCAGACGTTGCATTGCTCGCCCTTTGGCAGCTCAGCAATTGAAACAGGCTCATATAAAAAAGTTAGAAGAAGAAGCATGGCTACTACACTTCGTGTGCCAGTTTTATAAAATTATATTTAAAATGAAGAGTACAAGGTATTCTTCAGTCGGGCCCGTTTGACAGATCTGCCCCGTCCAAATTTTTGGTTTCAGCTTCTCCTTGATGTACGCTGACCAAATTTGTTTCAATATACTTCTTCTCCACACCACTACTAAGATTTGAAACAGACAATTCTCTTGACTGCAGTGGTGCAGTAATTATGAAAACATAAGGTACAGGGTATTCTACTGACCGTTCAGTCTGATATAGACTGTTCGAATCATCTGCCCGGTTTTTACTGTTTTTTATAAAAATATTGTTTTAATCGAATTCCCTCTTACAAAACAGTTATCTGTACTTTCGATGGACCATTTTTGCAACCTATCAAAATCCAAAACAGCTATGGTCGGTATCTGGTCATCGACTTTTTAAAACTATTTGCTGATTAGCAGTCGGATTGATTAATAGTTAATACGATGCATTACACGGATCGCTTACATATTGCACTTGCCAAACTTAGTCAATAAATCGATAAAAACAATTGATCATGTCAATAAATCATTTATGTCCAAAATGGAGGCTTCCTTTCCGCGCGTGCTCCCATTTTTGGTGAAGACTAATCGATCAATATACCAACTACGGGCTGACAACAAGTCAAGTTGCGAACTAGCTAAAACCTGTCAAATGTGCCAAAATTTAGGTGGCATTAATGCAGCACCAAAATACAAAGCAAATCCAAACATATAATAATACAAATCTTGTTAAAGTTGTGCAAAATACTTTTCTTTTTTGTTCGAATTGGCAATAAGTTGCAAAAGTTCAACAAATTTGTCGGTGAGGTGGCATAAAAAGATTTGTTTATAAAGATATTATTTATTTATTGCTTACTAAAATATTTATTGTTTTTTATATTTGTTAATTTATTTTCCATTTTTTTACTTACAGATTCAGCCAATATCGATGAAAACAGTGCTGCCGTAGATAAAATTCAAAAAGAAATCGAAACGATTGACTATATTGACAAGTGAGTACCTAATATTTCCAAAATGTTCTCCAATATCTAAAACATAAAATACAGTAAGGAATAAATCAAATATTTTTATTGGTTTAGGTTGTTCTTATTGCTTAAAAATGGTGAAACGCACATATACATATCAGAATATTTGTTGGTTAGTAATATAATAAATTCCAGCTCCAATAAAATGTGCCAATCTGATAATTTAAAGATATTAAAATATTTAACATTGGCTATGACAAGTTATTCAAAACCAAAATGCTAGAAAATCTAAAATTTTGTTTTGTTTGTTGTTTTAAAAAAATGTGTATTGACTTTTGACCTTAGATTATAATTTTGTTATTCAGTTAAAATGTTGGTCATAAACTTCGGGTTGATAGCAAATCGATTGATTATACAACCAGGAGGGAAAGAGTGTTATTTATATGTAATTTTCACCTGAAATGTTTTGGAAATGCAATTCGAACGAAATTATTAATTCGGAACTGCGAACCGCTTTGGCTCAAAACCGGTTTCCATCCCTGATATACATAAATGGCTACACACCTCTGCATATCTGCGTCTAATATGCAAATTGCACGAATATTGAGCACATTTTAATTTCGTTGCGAAACTTTCACTGAATTGCTTGGTAGTAATTGGTAAAACATTCGTTGGCCTATCGGGGATTACAGTGCACTGCAGTGGTTGCATTTAATCAAGTTTTATGGGTATTTTGGCCACACGAGTTTGCTTATCGAGCCAGGCAAACTTCAAAATCTTCACTCCAAATTATAAGTAGCTGTAGCTGCATTTGCAATTACTGTTGTTGTTTCAGTTATAATTGCAAGTGCTGCTGTTGGCAGGTCTTTGCAATTGATAAACTTTTGGCTTAAAGAAACATGAAATTACTATGTGCTGTTAGGCATAACATTACGCGATGTTACAGGAAAAGGCCAAAACAGGTGTAACCAGTGGACGCTGATTACGTGATGTACGACCTATCAGCCGATTATAATAACAATAAGTCGAAGAGAGACATCTGGACAGTTATAGCCATAAAATATCTATATAAAGAGAAAATTTTATGTGTTTGAGTTTGTATTGGTTTGACTGACCAACTGTCAGTCAGTATTGTCGGAATGGTTACAGCAAAAGGCAACCGATCCACAGCAAATCCTGAGGTTCCAATGGAGAGTTGTGGTGTAAAAACATCGATGTTTTCGATGTTTCAAACAAAACCAATAAGGACGGAGTTAGACGTTACCCACTGTAGAAGACTCTGTAAATATCTAAAATCTTTAGCTTTAAAACTGAAACCTGTTGCTAAATTGGTTTTATAGTTAGCGGAAGAACGACATATGTTTTTAAAAACCCGAAACTAACTTGATCAGATTGCTGCATAGGAGAACTCAAATACCAAAAAACCTCCTAGTTTACAGGAGCTAGATGGCTGCTCTGTCTGCTCTATCTTGACTGTTCCTTTTCCGTTCGTAATGTTATCCACAAGTCTATAGCTTGTAAACTGTGGCTGTAATGGCGCCTACATACATTTATAAAAAATTGTTTGTTGTATAACTTCGCTGTTCCTTTCCGTTTGTTATGTAATTCAGGGCATTGGAAGATAACTATATAGGCTACGTGCATACATGCCAAATTACAAGTCTGTAGCTCTAATATTGTGGCTACTGTGACGTATCTTCGGATAAGAAACAGCGAAGAAAACACAAAGTACAGAGTCTTTTAAAGTCGGTTACGTCCGACTGTAGCTCCGTCCTTACTGGTTTTTATTAAGTAATTGCATTAAACATAATTAAACACAATTGTGTAAATAATTGCATATGTCAATTGGGTCACACTTAACTTATAACAGCTTCAATCGTCTGCTATATTTATACTTCGCATTCATTGAAAGTGGATAAACCAGGCTGTAAATAACAAATGTGTATGTAGCAAATACCCTGCAAGTGCTGATTCTTTAAATCGCTTGTTATTTGGTTTTTACCGATTAGGGAGTAATAGGGGCATTGCATCCAAAATGTGAAATAAACTTAATCTGCGTATGAGACCTACCAACTTCTGAACACAGGAGTTATGTAAGTTAGATTAGTATCTCTTAAATTGGTGAATGTATTCTATTTTGTGGGCGGAAGGGGCGTGGCATTTAAGATTTGAAATAAACTTGATCTGCGTATTCCAAAATTGAGCGCTGAACAAGTGATGCTCTTAACTAGAGAGGCGAGAGTGAAAGAGAATAAGAGAGGATTGACAATATAAATTAAAAATATTATTTATCAGACCAAATATTCGATCGGTATTTACGAATAGTATCATAAATATGCTCTTTTCTCTTAACAATATTTGTGCATATGATAAACCTAACGGAAAATCTGAGTGAGAAGAGGGCATGATGTAGCATAACATCTTGAAGAAGCGGATGCATCCGATCAAATGGGCGCAGTCGACTGTGAAACACCCTAAACTTATTTAGCGGCCGTCTACGAATTAATTAAACTGGGCGTGTCATTCTGAAATAAACTGTAAATAAACCGTCCAACAAACGCTTTTGGGAATTCTTATTATAACCAGTAAGGACGGAGCAGATCAGTCGGGCGAAAGATTACAGTCGGACGTAACCGACTGTAGGACAACCTGTAATACACACAAAATTATCTGTTGCATGTCTTTGCTGTTTTTTATTCGATCGGTTAGCGTGGAAAGGGGTAGCCAAAATCAAACGTTAGATCAGAAGCATACGGAAAATTGTGTCTTTAGCTCTTATAGTTTACGAGATCTATGTGTTCTTACGGACTACTATATCAACTAAGCTTATTACAAAGTCTTGCACTTATTGTCAGTTGCTCTAACTCAATAGACCCTTTCGTACCTTTTTTTTTACTAAATTATACTGAAAATTAATAGATGGTTTAGAGAAATAGTCCCAATACTTTTGCTACGCCCAATTTTGCTTGTTATTCGCCTTTTCTTACATGGATTTTCTATAGGTCGGGGCAAAATGACTGATGCTTACTATCCAGTAAATTTAGTTGTCTTCTTTGCTTTTAAATATTTAAAGGCATGCCGACGACACTATTTCCGTGCCAATAGAGAACATTTTTTCCACTTTTTCCACAGTCGGAACTAAGAGAGCTTTGTATCTTTTGCGAATGGAGGAGACCCAAATGTCGGTCTCTTTTATGTGTTCCACTTTTATCTCCCCGGGAGATAATATTTGTCGTAGTACCACGAAATCAGTTTGAAAATTTCCGGCGGTCAGTAAATACATGCGATCGAAACGTTCTGAAAATAAAAATAGCTTTCGTTATACATTCGTTTTCCTACCGTATTTGTTGTTTTAATGGCAAAAATGCAGTGAATGGCCCATAAATAGTGAAAATTTACTTGCTTAGAAAACAAGCAATACAATAAATGGCAATTTTATAATCAGAAACCCTATTTCCATGGAATTGGTTAGAAGAAATTAATAGGAAAAACTAGTTTATTGTGCAATTGGTATCACTTATCAATCCCAAAAACCTTTCTTTAGGTCGTCTAATTTATTTATTGCTGAAAAAATGTAATAAAAAACAAGAAATGAACTAATAATCGCTTTTTTTTTAGGAAAACCATATGGATTCAACCAGTTGTCTGTTTTTAAGGTCTCTTTTCTACTCTAGCTCTATCCTCCTTTTTATACTAGAACGCTCTTCCGATATGCGGTTGTTTACCTTTTTTTATGGATTAATTAAAATCAATTGGCTTTTTTGTGTACCAATATACGGCTTATACATTATTAATTTATGCACATTTTTGTATCATTCTTGTCAGCTGTTAATGAAGGGTTAAAATTGCAGCATTTATTCAATCAAAATTCTTTTGTATTCAACTAAAGCAACCTAAAACAGCTACTTCTGTTTTTGCTTTGCTTGCAAAACTGTTTAATTTATTGCTCTCTTTTGTGATGTTTTCCTCATTCATTTGCTCTTGCTCTCACATGCTGACTGTTGTGCTCTCATGGCAATTATCGTTGTTTGTGCTTGCACTTTAGCTATTCTCTTTCCACACAAATTCTTAATAATTTGTGGTTTTGTTGTAGTGCAGTGTCAACAATTCTTAACCCTTGTTGATCTCTTTTTTTATTTTAAAACTGCAAAAACTTATTTATATGTTTACATATTTAAAAAAAAAATCGTCTTTATTATTTACTTGGCTTGTTTGCTTCTGTATAAAAATAAAAATAAGTATATAGAAAACATTTTAGATTTTATATTTACAACTACATATTAATAAAGCTTAAAACCATATCTGTTGCATATAAAATCTGTGTGCTCTGCATAATTTATTAATTAACATCTGTTTGCACTAACCAAATTTAGATGTAATATTTAGGATGAGCTAATATAGAATAGGGCATAATTGTTTTGTGGCTCTGTTAATGGAAAATTTTAAAATGAACTACATCTCTAACTACATTGCAAATTTGGTGCGTCTAGCGTTTGTTACTCATACGAACGACAAACGGACAGACCCGGAGACATGTCTAGACCGACTCAGAAAAAAGTCTAAAAAAAGAACTCGTTCTACGTCGTGAAATAATTAACGAGCAATCGAAAAATCCAAATGCATTAAGAGTGCCATGTGGATTATCCCATGATTGTGTGAAAATGTGTGCTTATATATGAATGAAAATTTCTTGACCAGTTAATAACAATGTCTCAAATCGATAACTTCTGTTATACACTGTCCGAGGGTTCAAGTGAAAATGATGACAACAGTATAAATCGTAATCGGTTTTGTAATCGTGTTGGAGATGATTCAGTTGACAGAGCTCTGGGGAATGTTTTTCATTCAGAATACGCCCTGGATTCGGATGCAACAACCACATCTTCCATTGAGCACCATCATCAGCATACCTGTCCTCGACACCATCATCGGTTGCAGCAGCACCACCAGGACAGACGTTATGCGGCACAGCGTATCTCAATGCCAGCTCTCCGTTCATGTAGCAGATCCAGGGACTTACAGATGGGCGTCTATTATGATGGTACAGAGTCAGGTTCACAGTGGGGTTACTTTGTGCCATTGGCGCCCAACTGTTTTTTTAGTCCGCCTATGCAAAGGCGATGTTTCAGGTGCAGCACTTTCTCTCCCATCAGTCCCCTTCAGCTTACTAAAGCATTTCTTCTATTATTTTGTATCGTTGCAGGGAAAAGGAAAATGATCGCAACCGTCGCGCAGTAAGCTATGGCGGCGGGGGCAAGGAGTCACCAACTCACTGCGCCACGATTCCACGTGCAGCACCACGCCGGGTGACACTGATGAAAGAGCCACCACCACCGCCGCCGCCTAAGCCTCAACTGCTGTCGAAAGCACCGCTGCAGTCCAGCGACTCGGCTCCTGCGTCCAGTACAATTGCCAGCAAATTTCCGCAGTCCGAGTACAATCTGATTCAGAAGAGCGATTCCAATAGCACGCTCACTGCACCAGCACAATATCAGCAACAGAATTTTTACGCCAATACTGGAACCATTTCCTCCACAAATGGCTACTCATCATTGCTATGCCACTCGAGTTCCACGGCCAGTCCGCTGTCAACACGCAAACGTGAGAAGCTCTTGCATCGTTTTAGCGATGCGGCGACATTGGGACGGAAGCTGAAGAAAAAGAAGAACACGAACCGCACCTGCCGATCCATGACAGAAGCCATTGAGATGCTAGCCGATCCGGTCATTGAAGATGAGTTCTTCGTAAGTACATGACAAAATATTTTACTCCTTTAATGAAAATATGCAAAGTAGAGCTGGGCTTCGGTTCGATTTAATCGATTCTTTTATTCGGCGATTAAATCGATTTTTTTTTTTGAGAATGGATTTCTTCGCGCAGTGTAATTTTATGATTTTTTTGTAGAATTCATCATGTATATTTTGAATATATTTATATATTCTGCAACAAGACGATCAGGATAAGTCGATATAGACGTCGGTCTGTAGGTTCTGCTATGCAGTAGTTGGATTAATTTTGTTTTAGATTTTTGATACTTCTTCCCATACTTCCGCTAGCCACAGCTAAGGGAAGAAATGAGGTACAGGGTCTGCTACTGTCGGTTCCAACCGACGGATCTGCTCCGTCATTACTTGTTTTTGTTTGGTTTTTTTAAAGAAATTAAATTTAATTTTGAATGTATATGTATTGTATGCATCGATTTTTAAGTTTTTCACTCAGACTACATGCAAATTCATATTTGTTCTTTTATTTTGATTAATCGATAAAACCGGTTTTTAGACCCTTTACTTTAAAAAAGTAAAAAGGGTCTATTAGTTTAGTGCAAAGAGGAAATGTGTGTAACACCCAGAAGGAGGCGTGGCAGACCCCACAAAGTATATATATTCTTGATCAGGACGACAAGACGAGTCGATATAGCCATGTCCGTCTGTCCGTCTGTCTGTCTGTCTGTCTGTATGAACACCTAGATCTCAGCAACTGTAAGAGCTAGAGACACCATATTCGGGAATTAGATTCTCCTAATCAGTAAGCAGCACGAGTTTGTTTTAGATTTTGGATACCTCCCCCCCTTCCCACGCAAACCGCAAAAAGCTACTGCAGCCACAGTTTTAAAGCTATTGATTTGTAATTTGGTATTGAACTAGTTTAAATGTGAATTTTGTTTCGATCGGATAAGAAACAGCAAACATATGCCACAGACATTTTGCCGCACCAGGCAGAGGGGGGGTGGTGTGCCTTGCATACGCGGGTAGCTTAGTGTGATTGTGTTTGTATGTACATATACTCAAAGTAAAGGGTCTCCTACGGTCGGTTACGTCCGACTGTAGCCTCCGTCCCACTGATCTGCCCCGTCCCTATATTTTGACTTAAACCGATCGAAAAGATCGATTCTTTAAAATTATATATCGAACACAGCTCTAATGCAAAGCTATATCTGAGGCTGAATCAATAATTACCGTCTTGAAAAAGGGAGATTTTAGCGACAGCTGTCAAGTTTCCCCATAGTATTAATATACTTTCAAAACCACCATACAAAATTGCAGACTTCTGCTTTCAATAATTGTATAACTTCCTGGACTTTAAAGATAAAGAAACGTTGATCTTGTTTAGCATATAGAGACTCTTTTACGTCCGACTGTAGCCTCCGTCCCATTGATCTGCCCCGTCCCTATATTTAGTATAAATAATGATAAAGAGGATTTTTTTTTTTTTTTTTAGTCAGCCCAAAAATTGGCTGAAATACTTTAACTATTTGGATCGTTAGAATTATGTTTACACATATAAATATGGGTATTGTGGTTTAACGTATTACAAGTATCAAGAGCTGAAAGTGTGAACTTGCTTTTATCGAAGCTCCCTCGTGAAAAAGTTAGCAAATATAAGAAATAAACACATATGCAAATTTTATGTTTATTCCCACACAATAGTTATGCAAATTAACTGTTAAATGTCTTTGGTTAGCTTGCTTATTGTGATGCAATCACAATCATCGTTAAGAGAAGCATACGATAAGCAGCTTAAACATATTTCAAACTTTGATCTGCTCACACTCTATTAAAACTACGTGGTAAATGTTATCCATTAATTCTATTTAGTATATACCTCACTTGCCACATGTGAAATTAATTTAACAAAATAAATAAAAAGAAAGGAATCTAAGAAAAGGCTGTAATCTTCATTTCAAATCTGTGCATTGTTGAAAAACGTAAATGCACTGAGTAGCAAGAATCGAGCATGGAAAACAATCTTATCAGGGTTAAATCACTGAATTCCTTGTTCTGAATGTCACTTTCTATTATTAATATTTGTTAACTCTTATGTTTCATTTAATTTAATCGCTTGCGTCGCATTTACAATGAGTCATTTTTATTAAATTGGTAGAATTGATCGCATAAGCCTTGTACTAAATTTATTTACAAGTGATTTTACCAACTTTATCAAAATCTGTAAGGAAAATTCGATATTAGGCTAAATTTCTGTTTAGTGAATCACTTTCAATCCCACTTGGTACATACACTATTCGACCACAAAACAGATTGGATATTTAAAACGAATTAGTTTCCATCGCTTGGAAATAAAGGGGTGTATTCAAGATCATAATATAAAACTGTAATACAATCACAATTTTTATAATTATCTGCATTTGGTTCTGTTTTCGTATTTTTGTTTTTGGACTGCAAGCTATCTGAAATTAGCTTTATCTGTATAATAAAGTAACCATGGAAAAGATTTCGCTTCAAATTTGTACATTTGGTTTAGTTCACATTTGTCTCTCGTCGGAAACCGAACAAATAACCATTTGGCGTATTATTTAGTTGTGCAGTTTACTTTTGTCTAAAAGTAAAATAACAAAATAAATTTGAAAACAATTTGTAAAATATAAGTTTAAGCTATATATGTGTGTTCTTAAGACTATCCTTTGGTCATGAAACCTTACTTAAAACATTTAAATCGTAATCAATTTCCAATTACAAATGAAAAGGGGCGTCAATTCAATTGTGTATTTCGAATTTTGACCGTTCCTCGTCTCTAATCTGTTAATATTGAGTTCGGTATTCAGTACCAGCTTTATAGGGTATTGGGGTCACAAATGTCCAGTGGCAGTGTCCGACTAAGCCAATACAATTTGCGAATCTAGAGCTTAATTAGCCAACTCAGTTGACAGATTAGCATAGAATTTGAGTAGGCTCATGCATATCGATGGCTGATGGTTGAAGGCTGATGTTACTACAGGACGACAAAGCTGTCTGACAAAACAAGTGAAACAAACTGTGTCAGTTCTTTGTGCTACACTGAGAAACATTTAAAATATAAATTAGTCAACTTTTATATAATATACATAAAAATCTATTATTCAAGAAAATTAATTTAAAGAATAAATATAAATTGTTCAGTAAAATCTGTCGGCTGTAAAGTTCTCGTTTCGGTTTATAAAATTATTTCGCCATAAAATTGATTAATACTATATGATATAATATATTTCAATTAATTTAGAACAATAAAAAGTTGCTGCTGCTATTCACAAATCAAAAACCAACACAAATTTAAGTGGATTGATAAAAAAATGCAAACTAAATTCTTAAAAGTATTTGCCAATTTTGTTGAGTGTAGTTACCTTGCCATAGGGTGTTAAATGGTTTTTTGAGCGGCATAGAAAGAGTGGCAGAACGAATGTGTTTGGTTTCGTGCTCGGGTCTGGGCAGATAGTACACTAATTGGATTAACTGCGTGTCTAGTTGCAGCAAATAATAGAAAAAGTTGTTGTAAATAAAGTCAAACAATTGCAGTGAAAGAGTGAACGTGCTGTGTGTAGAACGTGTCGCGAGCGTTGCAAAATCCAAAATAAATCATGCAGATACATTCAAATTTATTTCAACTTATTTTCAACAATTTCATAAATTAACAAAAAATGTGAAATGCAACAAAATGTATGAAAATTTAACAAAATGTTATTTTTCTGGAGTTTTGGCGAACAATTCACAATAATAATAATAATAATAGAAGTATTTTTTCATTTGTTTTTATTTTTTATAATTTTTTATGCTTAACATAAATGCAGTGTGCAGTTGTGATGCCTCATTGTATGGGGCTACTTAATGAGAACAAAGTGTGTGCTATTCAATATTTGCGTTTATTTTACATTCAAATTTTCTTATAAGTTATTATACGTTGTTGCTGCTAACGCTCTCAAGTGCAAGTGAAAGAGATTCTATGGCTCAGTGAGCAGCGTTGTGCTGCTGCTACAGTGTCGTTAAGTTTGTGCTGCTAAGTCTATGTTAACACAGCTGGTATGACAGGGGGACACAAGCCATAAACCGTCCATGCAGCATACTTTTAAGCTGGTCTTTAAATCAACAAGTGGTTTTGCCCTGTTTTTTTTTTTGCTAAATTTGTTAATACTTCTGTGAATATAAGGCAGCCAATTTTATTTATTTTATATGTAGATTATTTTTCCGGATTTTTGGTAATAATTAACAATAATTAATAAAAATTAAAAGTTTTTTTTATTTGTTTTGAATTTTTTATTATTTTTCAACACCAGCTCGAAAGTATGCTATAGTAATGTGATACATATAAGATTTAAAAAAGTGTTGCATCTTTTTGGCGCCAGCAAAGGAAATTATCCACCTTCGACTTGTTGCCCATACAAAAATGAAACCCCCCACACGTCGTCGTAGTTTCAAAACGAAACAACAACCCAAATCGAACCTTTATAATCCGCTGATACGTTATCGACCCACTGCATATGTAAGAAATGGCATTATCGGCGGTGGCAGTGGTCCAGGCAGCAATGGCATCTATCAGATCGATGATCGGGTATATACGACCACTAAAATGTTTCTGCGCGACGGCTACATGTATCCGCGTCAGCCTGGCCAGCCCATGGATCCGCGCTTCCCTCTGGAACTGCACGAGTTTCCCCAGCAACTGGGCGCCACTGGCCTGCAGCTCGTAAGCACGCCCAAGGTGCACATTGCCGGCGAGTATCTGGCCAGTGAGCAGGTTCAGGGTCAGGAGCCACCGACCAACGCCAGTCGACGAGGAGCACGCTGTCAGGCGGCTGCAGCAGATATCAATCTGGCCAACCAGGTCTACCACTTGGGCAAGCAGCGTTCGCGCTCTCGCTCACGTACCCGGAGCAATAGCCTGGGCAACAAGAGTATAACCAGTTGCATTGGCGGTGGCGGTGGCGGTGGCGGCGGCGGCGGCGAAGGCGAAGGCGGCGGGGTTAATGGTGCTGATGATGGTGCGGTTTCAGAACGCGCAAAGGATCGAGATAGGGTCTACATACGCAACGTGGATGATCTGTTGCAGGCGCTGGGTAAACGCGATCTGAATGCCAATGAGAATAATCGACTCGAAGCAGCCTCCTCCCACGCCTCTTCGCAGAAGCTGCCCCAAGAGCGGCGACGCTTCAAAAAGGTAAGCGCATGCTAAGGTGATCAATCAGCTTGATTGAACGTGCAACATTGGCAACATCACATGTTTTTCAACATTTCTATTTGCTAAAAAAAATATATATATATTGTGACTGCCAAGCCCAATTTTAATTTCAACCCATCACTCATCGCAGCCTGATAATGAGTTCAGAACTCACTGAAGCTTGCAGGTGTCTGTCCTCTCCCTTTTAATATTCTGCTTGCGGCTGAACGTCGCGTCGTCAGATGGAAAATAACAAAAATGTTAAAGTCAGAACTGTCTGCTGGGGTTCAGGGCAGTCGACAGTGGCGAACTCGTCTGCTTTTTAGCCACCTTGCTCGTTTTCTTCACTCTTTGCTGTGGTTTCCCTGGTTACCAACATACGCCTTACCACACTTTAAATAATTAGTATTACTTTTATTGCCTTACTATTCAGAAAAAAATGGACGGGCAGATCAGTTAATACCCTGTACTCTATATTTTAAATATTATTTTAGAAAACTGTCACAGCAATGCCTATTCTTCTTACTTTGTGGGGTCTGCCACGCTTCCTTCTGCCTGTTACCAAAATGATTAACCCTGTTTTTACCCATTTTTAATTGGGTACAGGGTACAAAAAGCTATATTTTTTGTGTGCTTTTAGACCTTGATCTTTTTGATCTTGAAGGATATGCAACAGACAATTTCGCCGAAAATCTATTAATTTGTTTCCTACTGTCGAATTCGAGTTTTATGCACTGGAATGTTGTTTAAAGTTTTTCTCTGCACAGGCCAAATACTAAATAGATAAATATGCTATAGATATGCTCTACAACTATTTTAGTTGCATATTTCTGTCGCCCGACCACTGTGCATCGGCCTGCTGTGTGACTCATGGCTAAAGGTAGCCTACCAAAGCCAACAAACAGAAAGAGCATTGCTAGGTGCAACTCACCCATCGACACCCCGCAGCAACATTCTTATTAATACCACTAAGCACTGGCCGGCGACCGTTGCCAAGTTGCAATTTTATCTTCGATTGCAGAGTTGAACAGGCGCGGAATAAACTAAGATGGAGCCTCGGCCAGCGAGAGTCGGGAAAATAATACAGCCGACTCTGCTGCGACTCCTGACCAGGAGCCAGAGCCAAAGGTTCGTCTGTGTCTGTATGTATGTATGTATGTATGTATGTATGTATGTATGTATGTATGTATGTAACATACTATGTGCATGCATATGTACTATTCGGAAAACCCGTTGCCAGTGCTGCCCATGTCGTTGTCACTGCTTGTTGCTCTTTGTCCGAAGTCTCCACCAACTCGTGTACGTGTACGCCAGTGTTTGCATGTGTGTGTTTGGCCGTGTGTGTGTGTGCATGCACATGGAGTGGAGTCAGACACCAAACCGGGTCTCAGGCGCATACATACATATAAAATACATATACATACATACATATAATTCAAAAAAGTTGCTCGGCAACATTTTTGCCAGCAGCAGCAGCAGCTTATGTTGCCAGCAACAAGTTCCCTGTCTACCTGACTGAGCATGTTCGTGCATGTGTGTAGAGTGCAGTGTTGCCAAGTCCGCTTTTTTCCGTCAAATCTGCTTTGAAGAACATTTTCTAGAGAAATTGGAAAACAGTGAAAATACTTTTCAATACTTCAGCTTTTTTTAGAACTTTTTTTTAAGTTTCTCAAAATGTGATGTGAAAATACATAAAAAATGTATGATTGTAATCTGAGTGAATCTGAATTGAAAAGCATAAAAACACTCAGCTCTTTTTAGCATTACTTGCTTGCCGTCAAAAACAGCTTTTTTCCGCAAAATTTGGCAACACTGATTGAGTGTTTGAAAGGTGCGCGTTGCTTTGATTGCATGTGTGTGTGTGTGTGTGTGTGTGTGTGTGTGTGTGTGCATGGGTGTATCTGTGTGTGTGAGGCATTTTGAGCATATTTTACGTTGTCGTTGGCGACTTTTGCTTTCTTGAACACGCCGAGTCTATTTCAAAAGTCGACAACGTTTGCTAATGAATGGACGCAATTAACGGATGAAAATTTCGCTGTTGGTCGGTACCGTTGATTTGGTTCGGTGTTTTTTATAGGCCCAAATGTATCTAGTCGTGGCGCTCGCCTGTACTTTTGTTTATAGCAAAAGCTGAAGCGACAGACGCGTGCAACATTTAGTGGCTTTTTGTCTTTGTGTCGTGGGCTTTGTCCCGCAAAATTGTTGGTCACGCTCGTACCACGCGCGCGTTGAAGCTGCTTGCCCCCTCCCTCTAACCACCAAGTGGAAAGTGTGTGCAGTGCCTATAAAATAACTGCCATAAATGTGTTCAATTAAAGCAACATACGCCGATACATACATACACGATATTTTGCTGGCGCATGCGCAACGCCTGAGTTGCTGCAGCATGTTGCTGCCACACTGAAAGCCAAGCAAATTAAACAAAACACAACTTCGATACGACAACGACAACGACAACAACAATTGCAGTAACCCCCCATATTATTTACGGTTGGTGTGTTGTTGTTCAACAATGGATATCGTTGGCACGGCAACAAGTAATCAGCACGTTCTGCCAAACAATCATTATCGGCATGAATCGTTGCTGCAACAGGTAAATTGCCATTGCTCCCAAATACTTTCAATGCAGAAAGTCGGCTGATATGTGAAAATATATATGTACAACTCGTATGATCGAGAAATAAAACAAGAACGCATATGGAAATTTGTTTCAATTGACTGAAAACTACAATAGTGAAACTATCTAAATTCGCCATAAAAAATAAACTTTTATTTATTTAATGTTTGCAATGTAAAAGCAACACATAGGTAATAGCTTTTTAAACTTAACTTCCAATTTTCTATCAAAAACCAATCGAAATAAATATATATCGAGATTTCTTCACGATCTGTCCGTTCTGGTTTTCCCCAATCGGTGCAGCAAATGCTGGACCTTTCTTTCAATTGTTTACACTTTTTTAATTGTTTTAATTTTTTTAATTTAATTTTCTCCCAGTTTTATATTTATTTTTAAATTTTATACTTTATATTACTTTTTATATTTCCTTAATTTTACATTTATTAATTAAATTTCATAATGCTTAATTTTTATTTTAATATTTCGTAATTGACTGGTTATAGTCGACATTCAAATAAGTAAAAAATAAATAAAAAAGCCTATTAAGACAAGTCAACTTGCCAAATTTTCAATTTTTATATTATTCTAGTACAGCTTTTTAAGCTTTGCTTGAACTTACTAAAATGGCAATTCACAGATTCTAATCACCAGACCATTGACAAATTGGATTTGATTTAATGCTTGTAGTTCTTAAATTAATATTATTAATAATAATTAAACATAAATTATAAACAAAGTAAAGCAGCAGCTAAAGGCATGTAAAGTCATCATAAGGAATCTTTGTGTGTAATGAAACTGGTTTCACACACACAGGCCAGAAAAATGTTCGATCTGACCGAGGAACAACATGAAAATAACACACAAACACGATTAGTGTGCCTTAACATCGCCCTAAAAAAGAGCAGAGACTTGAGTCAAGAAGGTACGACTTATGTTTGTGCTCAGCGATTCAAGAAAAACGAACAGACAAAAAACCCAACTCACTTAAAAAGAAAGAAAAAGTCTTTAGAATCAAGTTGTTCAACTGGTTTTTCAATGAGCATGGGTACATTTTATGGCTCTTCACACCCGCACTCCTTGCTCTTTGGAGACTTGCAGGCCCCCACTCTTATGAGTTTTGAGTTGAGTCTTTATTCGAGTTGAGTGTTTTAATGCGAGAGGGTATTGGTCTGAAATATCTGTAATTATTTGACACAGAATATCCGCTCAACATACCGATTTATATTAATAACGTTGAGCTTCAGTAGAAGGAACTATGAATTTCTTTTAGCTTTGGAAATTTACTCAATCTAGGTTAGAGACAGAAGGACGATCAGGACGAAAAGCTAATTAGCTTTGGCAATACTTGTCATTATTCCGCGTAATTGGAAAATAGCTTTACTTAGACTCAGGACATATAACTTATGGGTAAAGGGTACAAATTGTTGTCAACGGTCCAAAAATCATATCCATTGAGTGTGGTTTATTTATATATTTTTTAATTGTATTTATTTTTTTTAAGTAAATTGATATATTTTTGCCTTCGAAATTCTATATTTCTGATTTAAGTCAAAACATTTTCTGTTTGCGATTGCACCCGACTGTGGCTTTCCGCTGCATTTTCTCTACAGTCCATACAAAAATGCGCTTTACTGTCAGTATAATTTTTGTTGGCTCCAAGACTTGTTTTTACTTGCGAAACGACCGACAAAAACCGCCGGATCAAACCAAGTTAGTGACACAACAATTAACAACACGCTTTAAAGTAACTAAACAACAGAGAGGTATTTTGTATGCAATTGATTTGGAAATGAGTTACAAAAGTTTTCAAGCCTCAAAGTGCATTTCATCTCATTGGAGTTTGCTGGTGTCACCAAATGAATATATCTATATTCACTCAGGCGGTATGAGTGAATACCACACCCTGAGTCAAAAGTCAATGCAAATTCCATTGGATTGATTCACAGTGTAATACAATAAACAGGTTCCTGCACACAAACATTTAAAGCCATAATTCTCAACTGAATATCAATTCGTAATGGTCGACAGTTCAGATCAAATCAAGCAGAACATTGCAGACACATTCCAACTCGTTTCAAGGGTTTTTTCGTTTGCCTTTCAGTTATCTTCTTGAATGGGTTTTTCAAATAAAGGCTTGGTGTTATTTTAATTAATTTCATACCTTTAACCCAACAAAATGGGTAAAATCAGGATTCATATCTTTGTGGTAATGGTTTTAACACGTAATATGAGGCGTGGAAGATTCCACCTTCGAATAAACATATTGCCAAAAACTGAACAAAGAAATATTAGAAATAACAAAATGTTAATTTAAAAGAAAATTTTATAAATCATAATGAAGCAATAAATGTTTCTTTGTTGTTTCGCCTTCGAATCATACGAAATCATTCTGATATTTAGAACCAGTCTCACGCAACTGACGAAACTTGTTTATTATATTTTACAGTATTTGCTCCTATTTTAAAAAATATGCAATTCTTGTTGGTCTCTCAACGTCTATCTGCCTGTTGCATTCTTATTCCCAAATTCATGTCCTGATTTACCTTTTGTAGGGTTCACACATGCACACCATAACTCAAACACATGAACCCTAAACAGACCCTTACTGCACTTGGAAATATGACCCAGCGTTGAAGTCAAAGAGGTTTCTGTAGTGCTTGTGTTTTCCCCTCTAAAGCAGAGCGAAATTAAGACCATTAGCATTTCAAGCACGTAGCATACACGAATAATCACTGTTTTTTAAACCCATAAATTATTGTTTCAATTGGCATTTGGCTGCAGTTTTTGTATACAAATTGAATTAAAATTATTTTTGAACAAATCAAAATGTCTTAAAGTGTTAACAAGTTGGCAGTTTTTGTTCCGCATATTTATACTTCGAGACTACAAAATATTGCGATACCTTTATACGCAACTATAAATCGTTAATATCAACTCAGAAATGTAATCTGTTTAGAAATGAATTTCGTCAGCGTTTTATTTTGAAAGTTCAGAGGTTGCCATGGCAATGCCCGTCTAGACATGTTCCTACCTGCAACGAAATATTCCAAGTAGTTCAGAAACTCTGCATTGACCGAAGCTACCTGAGGTATTTGTTGCTTTGGGAATATATACGAAATTGTAAAAATGAAATGCAATAATTAAAGAATCATTAGTATGTAAATAAATTGAGGTGTTCGTAGACAAACAAATTATCTCGAAATGACTGAAAATTCGATAAAATGTGTGTAATAAATTAAAATGATGATCTTAGTATTTAAACTTAGGAAAGGTGGGAAAAATGTAACCTTACTGGATTTATATTTGGTATCATTAAATGATGTTAAAACTGTATTCTTAATAAAATTGCGTTTATAATACTATAGTAGTTTTATTATTTATGGTTGCATTTTCAAGTAAAAAAGCACCAATTACCTCAAATTGAATTAAACGACACTGTAAAGGTCAAGAACCCAGTGTGCAGTGAACTGCAGTGAAGCTAGTATGTATGTGAATGAATATTTCTGTATGCACTTATTTACATACATATATACATTTATACACTTGCATACCACACATACACATATATAAAACTAGCAAGCTCTTTTTCGAAAAGATTTTGTATTTAATTAAACAAAGATAAGCTTTTCCTTTTGTCGCGTATCAAGTTTAGTTCATGGAATTTTTCTACTTCACAATAACAAAACAGCTCCAACTAAACTGCAGTTGCCATTGTTGCTGGTCTCTTGATTTTGTAACTAAGAAGTCTTTTATACGTCCCACCCATTGAAAATGGTAAAACGGGGTTTATTAACTTCGTGAATGTAAGAGCTGGAAGATAAAGAAGCGACCGTCGAAAAACTCTGTTGATATTTACTTTTATTTCAAATCGGGGATACTATATGACCTCGAGCTATATCTTGATAATGGTTATATGTAACTTTAATATGTTAAGGAAAGTAAATATAATCAGAAATCAAAGATTTTATTAAAGCAATCATTTATTTCCTGCTTGAACCGCTTAGAATATCGTGCATCAAATCAAGAACCAGCCAAACCAATTTATTGTCGAGGGCTTCCGACTGATCGCAGCTTCTTCCTCGGTCTGTGAACAAGTGTATAATGTGCAAATAACTTGACATTTTAATTCAATCAAGCGGATTCTTATTAAGCGTTTAAAGTGACAAGTGACAATCGCAGCAGTAAGAGAAACCGACCATTCGGGCTGACTCGACATTTAAATACACTGCAGATAATTTTGCTATCGCCATTATTTTATTATTTAGCAAAAATATATATAGTAAAACTTTTCAGCATAATTTCAAATAATAACAAATTGTTTCTGCTTTTCAATTTGTGGGCGGACACACATCCAAGGTTTAAATTGAACTTATCTGTGGATGTTTCTACTTGTATACCAGGTAAAATATCTCCAGTTAGTTGCTAAACCAATACGTTCAACAGACATGTAGACGCGCCTAGATCGACTCGACTCTATATCTATATATATAAATATTTTGTTGGGCTTGTTACGCCTTCAACTGTCTGCTTCTAGCATTTGCATATCTGCTCTGTCTTCGATTTTCCGCTACATAGCTCTGCACAATACTTTTTAGACACTTAGCTTTGAAACAATAAAAAGGGTCTATTAAGTTAGTGCAAGTGGGAAACACCCAGACCCCATAAAGTATATCGCTCGTTTACCAGAAGAGTGTCATAACTCAAAAAACGCGAATTTGTAGTTAATGATGCAGTAATGTTCGTTGGATATTAATCTATCTTGTGACAAAATTTCATTATCCTACCTTCAATATACACAGCATGAGAAGAGAATATGTCGGTCCACCTTGTATGGAGATACACGGCGCTTAAAAACTTTAAACGCGTTTATCTCGAAACGCACATTTTTGAGTTATGACACTCTTCTGGTAAACGAGCGATATATATTCTTTATCAGGACGACGACCTAAGTCGATAAAGCCATATCCGTCTGTCGTATGAACACCTAAATCCCAGCAACTATAAATGCTAGAGATACAATATTCGGGATTAAGGTTCTCCTATTCAGTAAGCAGATCGAGTTTGTCTTAGATTTTAGATCCCTCGCATCTTTCCCTGGAAATCGGAAAAAGCCATTGCAGTGTGTGCCATATATTCGCGCTTAGAGTTGTGTGTGTCTCTGATTGTGTTTATAAAAATCTACTGTCGGTTACATCCGGCTCTGGCATTCCATCCGACTGATCTGCCCCATCCACTTTATGGCCATGTTGCACATACAGATCAAGTTGCTTTTAAAGCTACTTTATTGATTGGGCAGGGTAAGAACTTATATGCTTGTGTTATGTTGAAACTTTCAATTTTAAAGATTAGCGAGATGCATTTGCAGATACTCCTAAAGTTAAATTATGAGTAATAATAATCAAATAAAACTACGAAACTACTACTACTACTACGAAACGAAAACTACGGTTTAAAATATTTGCTGAATGACAAAAAAATACAAATACACAAAACAAATATATGAATATTTTTGTACAAACAAATATCTTTTTTTATACTTTTCCAATGGAATTGCGCGTTCTAGGGGCGGTAGGGTTGGGCGTGGTCGGATGGGTCTCTTAGTTTTTCTCTCTTTGTTTTATCTGGCCCAATGTATCTATCAAAATAACTCAACTATAAATAGGTTCCACACTTACGCGTTCCACTGACAACAAATATCACATCAGGCAAACAAATCTGAAATTTCTCTCTCTCTTTTACACTCAGTTTTATCAAATACTGCTGTTTACTCTTCTCAGTTTGTTTACACTTTTTGTCTGGGTTGCCGCTTTCCGGCCTGAATGAACACAAGCGAGCCCACGACATACATACATACATACATACATATGTATTTACATACGTACATAAACTCACACAAAAGCAAATGCATTGCGATCCACACACAGAGACACTCACACACACATGCAACTAGCGACACAGCAACAACTTTACAGATACATACATACAGACGCGTCTCTCTGTCGCTCGTTTGCCTGTTCTCTTTCGCTGCTTCTTTATGCTCATTCGCTCCTTTGTTTTGTGCTGTGCCTTCATCAAGTTCGTTTTCGCTTGACTCTGCACTCGTCGATCAGTGCTGCCACCTTAGCCACTTTGTGGCTAGCCGGTTAGCCACTTCTCTTTTGAAAGAAATTTATCCATTTTTTCGTTTTATTCGGCAACTTTTGGACATTTATCTTTTCGTCTCTGTTTTTAGAGAGCACATTTCGATAGTTTGACAATCGTTTTGAAAGCTATTGAAACTTAACTAATTATGGAAATCTATGAAGATTTTAATGCTAACTGGAATATAGGTATTTAATTTAAATTTATAACAGGGTATAAAAAATTCATACAATTATTTAATATTCGGAAAAGCTTGCCATAATTATGTATTCCTTTAACATTATCTATTTTTTTATATTTTAATCGTTAAGATTGATATAATACATTTATGTGTCTAATATAACGTATTATATAGATCTCTTCCAAAAAAGAGAGTAATGCATAGCCTTTTTTTTAGTCACTTGCAGATAATTTGTAGCCACTTTTCACTCCAAAAATTTGGCAGCACTGTCGTCGATCTTGTAACTGTGGACCATGCACGTTAACTGCCATCCACAACTGAAAATTAGTTTCCAAGCGTGTTTCAAGCCGTCAACGTCTATGTCGGCGCATTCTACTGCGAGAAATATCTGTGAGATACTTTCTACCAAGTGTTGACTGTGTGCGTTGTTTTTGTGAAATGAATGTTAATTAGTTGAGCAGTTGAACAGCTGCCAAATAAATTCCAGCAATTGCCCAACATGTTTACCAAATGCAACATCGAATCTCTAACTAAACTGAGCGCTGAGTGATATTAGACACACCTTTCACTTTCACTGCACACAATAGATACAAAAGTATCTACAAGTTCTTGCACTGTGTGTGTGCGTGTGTGTGTGTGTAACTCGGTGAATTAATTAATTATTGTCATTACACAATAACATTTTATCTACAATAGAAGAACTGTGAAGCAGTAACAAATCACTTTAAAGATACGCATGTTGTATCTTTAATCCGAAATTAAACTCAACTTAAATTCTGTTGGTGTTTGCGCCGCTTATGTTATCTAAATTTTTTAATACATTTTGAGATTATAATGTTTTCTTTTTGAAATGGCAGCATGAAGTGCAATTGCTTATTATCTTAGTGACTCAAAGAATTCTGTATACCACCGAATACTGAAGTAGTAACAATTTCAATTTAAACCGAAAGTAGTAACAATATTATATATGAAATTTCCCGAATATGTGCCAAACAACATGATGGTAAGCAAACCAAAAACTACAAATGGTTAACGTTTCCATTTCTGCTCAATTAAATAAAAAAATATATAATTATAAAACACTATATAAAACACTTGAATTATGAATAAGTTTTAAACTATGAAAATATAGCTTTTATTGAAGCATTAACTAAGAGATTAGCGCTAAGTATAAATAGAATGAAGTAGTTTTATAAGCTATCAATAGTTCAGGAGTTTTGGAATTCTGAACCAACCGAATTTTATTTCTTTTATTCGAAGACATGTGTTTTAACCTTATATAAATGACAACTCCCTTCCGTATTATATTGGTTTTAGATAACAATACGGGGTTTGCTAAATACTGTTTAATAAAATGCTCTAACTCGAGCAAAAAAATTTGATTAGTGTTGCTCGTCTCAAATGTAGATGTTATGAGAGATTTTGATATTAGTGGACAGATAAGTTACATATTTTATGTCGAATCAAACCCATTTTTGGGTTGCATCTTCCAGGTTTGCAGCCCCTAGAAATGTTTGTTTGGGCTGGGCATGGATAACAAATGATTTATTATAAAGTGTGATATTTCTTTCACAAGTATTTTTACTCTCTCTTTTAAGTTTTACATTTCGCACATATATTTTTTTATTTAAAGCATAAATTTATGTCAATTTATGTAAGAGTTCGCTATGCATTAGGACAAGTCCATGTAAATTATAAAACGGAAATCAAATGTGTATTTCCGCATCGCATCCCTAGAACATTTTTCGCTGCTTCGTTCTGCGCCCGTACTTTACAAATGTCAATTGAATACAATTAATGTAAGCTAAAGAGATAGAAAGAGAGAAAACATTCAGAAACGGAGATATTGTACTGAAAACTAGCTATAAGCATCCCGTTTCAATTATATTTGAATAAATGCATTGTTATTATTTGCAGGGGGATCGCACCTCATGGGAGTATCACACAATCTCAGTGACTCGAGTACCCGGCTATGGGTTTGGGATAGCCGTTTCCGGTGGACGTGATAATCCCCACTTCGCCAATGGAGATCCCTCAATTGCAGTCAGCGATGTGCTCAAAGGTGGCCCAGCCGAAGATCGTTTGCAGTAAGTACATTACATATGTTTGTTATCATATTATATTCGAGAGCACGACCATTTACAAGTGTAACCTACGCCCCTCTTCACAAACGAAATGACGAGGCAAATGTCGCTCAGAGACTACTGGTCATTCGAACATACAGAAGATTGATTCAAAAGTGTCAGCTCTTGTCGTTTCCTGTTCTGTAATTGTCATGGCACATACGATGCGACATTGTGTGTATAATTAATTATATCCATTGATTTGTAGAAACACATAGAAGAGTGTAGACACTTCCCCAATTTCATGTTTTGAAAGCCCAAGTGGGTAAACCAGGGGATACTAATTTTGTGCAATAGATGTATCTCTTGATCAAGACGACAAGCGCAGTTTATCTAGTACGTGTGTTTGTCAGATAATGAAAGCTAGAAATATTAAAATTAAAAACTTAGATCTATTTTTATTGATAACTAGGGTACATTTTCCATGTCCTGCGAGAAGCACAAAGGGCAAGTAGAACACTTTGCTGAAATCCTAAAGGACTTATTTGCAAACTTTCCCAAAAAAAATCCAGAGCAGAGGCTGAAATAATGGCAATATAACAATTGGTAAGCCGAAATAAAGCGCATTGCGTGAAGCAAAACATATTACGCCCGCTTATTAGTATGATGGTAAAAAGTTATTATAGTTTTGCTGTATTCGTTCTGTTTTTTATGGGCGGTAAAAGTGGATAGTTGTGCTCACTTTGAGCAGCTTCATACGCCTCTACGCTTGTATTTTTTTAAATGTGAGCTAAAACTACAAACTATATTATTATCGGATTCGTTGTGTTGCCCTACGTGCCTTAAGTTTATTATTTGGTACATTATTATTATTTCAATACCCAATTCAGCACTTAAATGCCTTGTACTGTGGTAACAACAGTTTAAATCTTCAATTGTGGTTGATTCAGTTTGTCAGATTCTCCTGGGTATTATTAAAACTCTATGGTAATTTGTAGCCCGTGTGTTAATCATAAAAATTCCAGCGTGTCTCTTCATAGACGCAATAAGCCTCAAACAGTCCAACCTTTTTCTAGAGAATTTATTATTATTTTGCTACTTCAAGTACTAGACGGTTATATAGTTTTAGTTTTCTACCTGTAGGCCTTAAGAATAAAACAAGAAGACAGTTTTCTGTGCCCGGGTAGACATATGTGCTGAGTAGACTTGTTTGAACGCTTTGAATGTCTATTCACTTGAGGTGAAAGCTTGATTTGCATTATAATTTCACTTGGAATATGTGAACACCGCATATTTTAAAAGAGCTTCAAGATTTAAACGTTTTGTCTAAGTTTCTTAAACATTTTTCAAGAGTATATTGCTAATTAATGTTGTTAAGTGTAATGAAAAGTAAAGGCAGCAAGTATCCTCCAACTTTACCCACGTTTCAACGCTGTTAATAATATTCGAATAGACATGCAATTTTCACTATGATCATCAATATTAAACAACTTTATCTATAAATACAACTATGAGCTAGAGAGACTAACGTAGAGTTTGGATGCATATTGTGATACGTCATGTGTTATTCCAATTCGTATTTATTTTTTTGCAAACCCTGCGCTCCAAAGAGCATTATAAATTTATTGTATAGGTATAGGTATGTGTATACAGTTGTAACAAATGATTCCATTGTAATACGATAGTCGCTTAGGCAAGTCACTCTTGTATCGTAGTTTTCTTTAGAATCATTTTTCGACATTTTGTCTAAAGTTTGGCAAGTCTTTTTGCTGACAATTGTGTGTCTATTAGCGCATGACTCTGATCCGCGCATAACCCAATTTCTCTACATTAGACCTGATTTCTCTATACAAGCCTCTCAAATAATTTCCGAAAATGTATTTACAGAAACCCAAAAAATTAACAAATACTTTTATTTGTCAATCTAAATTGCTGCTTGAATGCGATTTCTACGTTGTTGAAAGTTTAACATAAATAAAGTTTGGACAGATTCAAGGTTAAACCTGCAAAATCAATCAATGATAAATTCAAACTTTTGTAAATTGAATAACATATATTTTTCTAACCTTGTGTTTCCTTCCGAGTCGTACCATTTGTATTGGGTTGTTTAGTGAGTTATTCAGGACAACGAACTTTATAGAATTATTTTTATACCCTGTACCAATATAATGGGTTAAGAGAGGTTCAATAACTTTTACCAAATATTTGTAACAAGCAGAAGTCGTGACAACCGCAATAAATTATATATATTCTTGAGATGGAATGTTCCAAATGTTGGATAATATGTCCCTTTATGCCCAAATATTATATATAAATACCCGAATAACAAGCGTAAAATTAAACATAACAGTTTCCATTATATTGCGTATCCTGAAAATAAATGATTCTGATGTTTATTCTTTTATTCACAACTCTTGCAGAGTAAACGATCGTATAATCTCTGTGAACGGTGTTTCCCTGGAGAATGTTGAATACGCCACGGCTGTGCAAGTGTTACGAGACAGCGGCAATACGGTCACACTGGTGGTAAAGCGACGTGTACCACTAAATGCTGCAATTGCAATTCCCGCACAGCATCAGCACTCGCACAGCATGAGTTCCGTGGGCATGGGTCTAACCAATGGAACGGGGGTAGGCAGTCAGCCTCAAAGTGCGACCATATCAATGATGAGTCAGCCCAACTCGCTAAACTCTTCGCTGGTGCAGAATGCAGGAAGCGCAGATGGAGGTCAACCCATAAAGGTGACTCTGACGAAGAACAGCAAAAAGGAAGACTACGGCATTGTGCTGGGCTGTCGTCTGTTCATTAAGGAGATCTCGGCTAAGACCAGAGAACAGCTGACTGCGAATGGTTACTCACTGCAAGAGGGCGATATCATTTCTCGCATACAAAATACGAACTGTGGCGATAGCATGAGCCTTAAAGAGGCTAAGAAGATCATAGATGGCTGCAAGGAGCGCCTCAGTGTAGTGGTGCTACGGGATATTACGAATCAAACATTAGTTAATCAGCTGAATAATTCGGCTCACCAGATGGCCAATGCTAATCTGTATGCTACACACCAGGCGCAGGTCTCTAGCTGTAGTAATAATCTGGACGATGCCTATCTACCAGGTGGTGCTAGCTACTCCTCACAGAACCTCTATGTGCAACCACCAACACGTACATCCAACGGACCGAGCATAAACGGAAACGGTTTCAACGAGGAGAAGAGCAATCTCACACCACGTGGACGCTCTCGTGGCCCAATAATGGACGGTGTTTCATTGCAACAGCTGGACAGACCTGTGACACCAACGAATGGCGGACGTGGAAGAGAGGAGCCACCAAGGCCACCGCCGCCTCGTGCGGCACAGGAAGATTTTTATAGTTCTCGACGACAACTGTACGAAGAGCGACAAAGTGCCGAGCCGCGTTTTATCTCATTTCAAAAGGAGGGCAGCGTTGGTATACGACTGACAGGTGGCAACGAGGCAGGCATTTTTGTGACAGCCGTACAGCCCGGCTCACCAGCTTCGCTACAGGGTCTGATGCCTGGCGATAAGATACTTAAAGTGAATGACATGGATATGCATGGAGTTACTCGCGAAGAGGCTGTGCTCTTTCTGCTGAGTCTGCAAGATCGCATTGACCTGATAGTGCAGTATTGCAAGGAGGAATACGATGAGGTGGTTTCCAACCAGCGCGGTGATTCGTTTCACATTAAAACCCACTTTCACTGCGATAATCCCTCCAAGGGCGAAATGGCGTTTAAAGCGGGCGATGTATTTCGTGTGATTGATACGCTTCACAATGGGGTCGTTGGCTCCTGGCAGGTGCTGAAAATAGGACGGGGCCATCAAGAGATGCAGCGCGGTGTCATTCCAAATAAATCACGTGCCGAGGAATTGGCCACAGCTCAGTTTAATGCCACCAAAAAGGAAATGAATGCTAACGAATCTCGTGGCAATTTCTTTCGACGTCGTCGGTAAGTAATTGCATTCACATACCGGTTAAGCTACGGATATTATTCATGTCATTCCTTCTTTGCAGCTCTACGCATCGTCGCTCCAAGAGTCTGTCCCGTGAAAACTGGGACGACGTTGTCTTCTCGGACAGCATTTCCAAGTTTCCCGCCTATGAGCGTGTCGTACTTCGCCATCCTGGCTTTGTGCGTCCCCTTGTCCTTTTCGGTCCAGTGTCTGACCTGGCTAGGGAGAAACTTGCCAAAGAATATCCCGACAAGTTCTGCATACCACTGCAGGATGATGACAAAACCAACACTTCGAGCAGCGCCAGCAGTAGTGGCAAATGTCGCATTGTCCGATTGTCTCACATACGTGATATCATGGACCGTGGCAAGCATGCACTACTGGACATCACCCCAAACGCAGTAGATCGCCTCAACTATGCACAATTCTACCCCATTGTCATATTCCTCAAGACCGACAGCAAACACGTGATCAAACAGTTACGCCATGGACTACCCAAAACGGCACACAAGAGCTCCAAGAAATTGTTAGAACAATGCCAAAAACTAGACCGTGTCTGGTCGCACATCTTCAGCACACAGATTGTACTGAATGATGAGGATTCCTGGTATCGAAAATTACGCGATTCGATTGATCTGCAGCAGAGCGGAGCAGTGTGGATGTCCGAGTCCAAGGTATGTTGTACAACTTGCCTGCTTAGTTAGCCCTTAGCTTACCAACATTTTAGTAGCTTTTTTAATGGTAATGTCAATGTTGTCATTGTCTTGATACTCTAATGATTATTTATACTAGACAAAAAGTAAAATATTTCTTGAGCATAAAAAGCCGAACTTAATTTTTTGTTTAATGACAACACCTTTTATGGTATATCTATGAGTAAATCAGGGTGTATTTAGATTTTCACGTTTCACATACGAATCCTTTAAAAAATATTTTCTATAACAATATTGGCTACAAGTCTGTTTACAAAACAATTAAGTTTGGTTTTTAATGCATTTTAAATATTAGTCTTATAGAATTAACAGTGATAACTAAAATCACTCACACTTTTGCCTGATTAACTTTATAATGAATTTCTAAAAGATGTCGCTGTAGGTGATACAATTAATAGTATCAAAAGTTTTGAGTATAATATTTTTTGAATAGGAATTTTTTTATATTCATACCTTTTTATAGACGTTTTTAAAAGCGGGTAAAATATAAAATATTATTTCCGGTGTACCGTAAATTATGTACTATGTATCGAATGCAGCTTCAAAAATTATAATTTGGTTACCTCACTGTGATAGTTTCTAAAACGAATGGACAGACATACAGGACTAGATTGACTTAACAAAGAATTTTCTTTACTATACGATTTTGGTGCAATTTTTTGTTAAGAATTGCTTCACTTCAATTTTTTAGTCGGATTTAAATTCTACAATAAGTTTAAAAAAATATTACAGAAAACAGTCAGACAGTGAGGAACGGGTCAGATATAATTCATTAGCATTACAAAATTTTGTAGAAGCTTTATTTGATCTTGGAAACATATGTACTTTGTGTATCTGTTAGATTTAACTTATTTATTTACCTAATATATTACAACTGGTTATGGAAAATCTCTAATTTTATTTTTAAATCTTCTCCCTTTTTTGTAACACACAAACACATGAATCACTTCCCTGTCATATCTTTTATTAACTAAAACAAAATGAATATAATATTAAAGCAGTTTCCCGAATCCTCAACCGAAATGATATTTCCACCTTACATAGCTCAGCCTTGCAAATACGCCTGCTGCCGTCCCACCTCGATCTCTGTACCCTGCTACAATGAGACGCGGTTAAGGCCAAACTCATTTCCGCTATTGCCTCCAAGCCAATGCACACTCACTCCGCCACCACGCCCACCGCCCATTAACTATACGCCAGCCGCATACAGCTCGGCATCAGCTGCTAGAGCGAAACATGCACGCAATCGCCAGTCATACACCATGATGCCCATACTAAAGTCCGCCTCCTCAATGCCTGGCAGCAATGGCCACTTGCTGAATGAAGGCGCCATCGATGGCGCCCCCATCAATGAAGATGCCAATGCCAGTGCCCAGTATCACAGCTCCCAACCCAACTTGCTGAGTGGGAGCAGCAGCAGCAGGAATTATGGGTATCCGCGTGCATCTGTTCTACCCAATGGGGAGCAGCGTGGTGCTGGTTATGGCAATGCTGCTTCTTCCAATTGTTCGGAGCGTCGTGCCGTCTCCATAGAGCGTCGCACCACACCGTACTATTACCATGAGCTACTGCAGAAGAACGTCTTCGATTCGAACCTGAATCTTTTGCAGGATAAAGCGAAGAATAGCAATCTCAAATTAGATCCGCCTGGCGCAGTCTTAATAGCCAAGCAAACTGTTCCACAGCAGCGTTTGAAAACTGTTTATTCTACTTTTGCACCAAGCACAGATTTGCTGAGCAACGGCAAGGGCATCGTTGGCGTTGATGGGCAGGAGGAGGAGGAGGTGGAGGGTGCACACCCAACTGCTAGATCTTTGAACTTGTCCTTCAACAACCTATCCACTCAGATAGCTAATTTAAACAATTTAAGCAGCCTCAACAAGAACGTTAATCATATTAACAACAATGTGGGCGAAAGCAACGAATCCATTGCATGAGCATCCTTGCTAACTTAGATCAAAAAGTTGTAGAAATAGTATATTGGATAATACTCCAAGACGATATATGTATATTGTATTTGCATGTAATTGTTTTTACTAATCTATTTATGTTTTACTAATATATTTAACTATGCAAGTACGCCCAAAGACATTTTAAGAGCCGCACTTTGAAAATTCATTTATTTGTATCCAGGTAGACAACTCGAGATCTCCCACAAGTATTCTATTTTTCATCTATTTCGTTAGTTTTTTACATTTTAGCAATTGTTGGGATTAGTAAGAAAAAAATAGTGAACATTTGCAATTTTAAAGTGCGGTTTTTTGAAAGGTATATGATACCGTAGATATGGCATTGCTATCTTTGTGTCAAGTGAGTAAATATTGTTTTAATATATTTTTTTAAATGAATGAAAATTGAATTTGTAATTCATAAATACATAATATATTTGTTACAATTCTTCAAATGAACTTCTTTATAATGAACTTGTAAATAGGTAATAGAATTTTTACAGATATTTGATATAGTTAAACGCAGCTGCCTTACAGAATATTTCAATCTAACAATGCTACATATATAAATACATTATATTGTTTGTATGTACATGACTAACTGCTTACTTCCTACATTCTACGAGTGAAGTAGTTTCTGCTTACAGAGAACATATTGAGAATATTTTATATCAAGTTGCTAACTAAATGTTTATTGTTTTCATTTCGTTTCTTTTATTTACAAAAAAAAAAAACACACCTCCATCATCATGGTCATTTCCCGCTTAATCATTTCTTAATCTTAATGCATATTTAATCACAAATACACAAAATAATTAACTCAATAAAAATTGTCCTCGTCCAAAAAATTAATAATTAAATCAAAACAAATAATTATTCTGTGTTTGTCCACACATAATGAATATATTTACACAAATATGCTACGCAATCAAACAAATATCAAACGTTCTTGAATCAACAATCAATCATACTTTTTACTTTCTACGTTTCTTGTTGCTGTTTAAAAAATATTACAATTAAAAAAAAAAACAAAAAAACTACAAAACGTTGGTTGCTTTTTCCCGATGAACACAAATCGATAATTACTAATTCCAATTGCTACCGCGCTAAATTTCAAACAAACTTTTAAACCTTATCGCTATAAATTGAAATTGAAATTAAATTAATTTGCCTTGCTCCTAACGATAACAAAATAACAAAATAAAACAAATCAGCCCGCCGAATCCCTCTCCGATGATTTCCTATTCCCCATGACCACATCCCGTTTATCGTATGCATCAAGTCCCGAATCAGACTTGGAACTAAGTCCCGGGCCATCCGCATCATTGTCACTTGGCAATTTGCCGCAATTGGTTAAAGCGAGCTCAGATCCATCGATTGCCACTAACCAGGATAACTTGGATAGGGATAGAGACTTAATTGGTGAAGGACTACCACCTCCATATACGGTAAGAGGCACAGAATCAGAACTCGAAAAGACAAAATGGGAAACAAACATATATTTTATCAACTTACTAAAAACTTCAAGAATAATCCAAAGAACTCCTAATGTCATATTGAACTCAGTTGTGTACTAATCTATTTGTCTACCCCACACTCCGCACCTATGTACTATCCACCCTGAAATGCAGGTACCCTACGATCATGGTCTAAAACCGCCACCGAATCGTCGACAAATCCTCGATTCCAGCAAATATAGCATATACGACACCAATATGTCCCAGCAACACCAGCAACAGCAACAGATGCTATCCCAGCAGTCCCAGCAGGACCCCTCAGCTATTGTCACACGTCCACAATCTCTGTACGGTATCAATGCGCCGGACCTGCCACCCCGCATCGATCGCCAGTCGAAGCCAGGTGATCTACCACTAAACACCTCGGGCACCAGTTCGCGGAATGGCAGTTCTGGCGGTACTCTGGGCCGTAGTGCCCAAGAGCGACTGTTTGGCAAGGCAACTCTTCAGGATGATGTGCAGGCAGAGTATGTTGCACGAAATGCCTTGGTCGGCGCTGGAGGGGATATTATAGATCGGCAGCAACAGCAGCAGTCATCACTTGAGCGCCAAGCACGCGTGACCTCTGTCATTGGTAGTCCGGCCCAGCATAAAAGCAAAAGCAATGCTACTTCCACCTACGACAGCGTTTCCAGCTACGACTCTTACAACAACACACAATTGGCTATGCAAAACCTAGGAAGACTGGGTCCTAACGCACCGGATGATCTCAAATCAGTGCCCAACGCAAGGTGAGAGTTTTAATCGTTGTGTTGTTGGACAGGAGAGTTTGTAAGTCCTCCGCAGTTGAAGTCCACCTCAACAAAAGACCTACTTGCCTTCATTAAAGAGGACGAGTTGCTTTTGGCACAATAGCGAGCTACGGTGGTACAAAAGATTAATTGTTCGCAGTACACTACACCATTTGCCGCTGGGTAGACTTCCTCTTTATTATTATTATTGGACATGAGATTAACACCATTATCTGTTTTTTAGCGCTCGTCACTTGCCACCTGTCGGGCCGTCCCACGAGTATGGTCGATCAGCTCCTCATGATCATCGCTCCTTTGTGCCGACCAATGATCTAAACCGGCAAAGTAGTCCGGGCAGGCCGCTCTATCATGATATGAATGCGTCCCGTAATATGGGTAAGTTTGTGCTTAACTCCACAAAGTGTCCTAGACTAGTTAACAATGTATGCAAGTGTGATAAATGACCGGAAGGTGCTCAGACAGTTGCTGTCATCCATTGGTTGCCTTTATTGTGCTGAATAGTCTTATCCTTCTGCAAATCATTCTTTTAAACTTGAGAGAGGTTTTTAATTGTAAAGACTAACTTTACTCTAAACTTGTACCATACATATACATAGATTAATGTTCTATTCCGAAATTTAAACTTCTGCAGATCCACGCAACGGTACGCCACAGCGTCCTTCCAATTTGGGGCTTGACAGCAATTCGCGCAAACCGATGGTCGAAACCAAAACAGATTATGGCAAATATAGGTAAGTCGCAAGTGCAGGATATGAAGTTGAAAACATTTACAAACAAAAAACGAACTTCTAACCTTTTCTTTGAATGATTTCGGTGGAATAAAACTCATGCACTTATCGAACGTTGCGTAAATATAATACCTAACATAATGTTAAATATAATAAACTCAATCATATCTGTGATACTATCGCTTGTTCCGTATAACGCCCATTTAGACGTTCTCATTTGCATAATCCCCATGCACCTCACTTGCATATCAAATTGGCACAACTGAATGCAATTAATACACAGCGCTGGAGTTGTAGGCCCATTCCTGCTCCACGGCTGCAAATATCGTCGATGGTGTCCAGTGTCGCCGCCTATGATACACTAGTTTGAAGCAAATCGAAAACGAAATATCCCCTTACTATACTGTTACACTACTACATTCAATACCCTTCAAATATTTAATTATATGCGTAAAATATCAGTTTTTGTTATTGCTTTCCAATCCCAAGTCATCTTATCTTCATCACCGCATTCTGTAGAAATCTGTAAATGAGTTATTCCTTTGTCTATTGTGCAATAAACGAAAGAAGTTAACAAAGTTCTGTTGTATTTTGTGTATTTGTTCAATCATTATGCATTGTATCTCATAAACATTTATTTTTTGTCTCTTCCGCCTTTATTTTCGTGCGCATTTCCCATTCGATATCACTTCAACACGCAAACCAAATTGTATTACACCCGAATACCATCACAACGCAGCCGAAATAATTCCGTATCCCAAGCGGATTACAACAAGTTGCCCAAGAATCCAAATAATGTCGCGCCACCGCCAAATGGCAATCAAATGGACAGCAGTGCCACGCCCAGTAGCAATGGCAGTGGCCCCTTCAAGCCTGTGCCACCACCCAAACCCAAGAACTATAGACCCCCCGTACAAAGTGGGGGTAGCAACGGCAGCGGTGGCACCACACCCTGGGAGAACGGCGTAAGTACCTGATATCAATTTAAAGAATGTCAATAATATATTTGATGCCGTTTATGTTTTCGATTACAGGACTCCAGCTCGCCACGTTCTCCCAATGACTTCTATTATCCACCCACACCATCGCATCATCATTATGGTCAGCAGACACCCACACCCGGCTCCCCACACCAGGGCCAGCCGACCTATGTCGCCAGCAACTACGGCCAAGCTCCACCTCATCAACCATATCCCCCGACCATGGGCTATAATGGTAACAGTCACCACTACAATGGAGGCAGTGGCACTGGACCCTATATAGCACCACATCGAGGTATGCCACCTGCCATAGGTAAGCAGTGTGCACCTTTTTGATATTCTAGAAAATATATAGACATTTGAAGTGTTTGAATAGTATAGTAGAACTTGGTTCGATCTTGAATTTTCCAGAATTGATCTTTTCGATCGATGCACGTCTTAAAATCAATTTAATCGATTAATCGATTATATCCTTAGCGTACAACAATTGTAGATATCTTGTTCATTTGAAGCGCGTTACATTGAATCTCACAAGAAATCCCAAAATCGATTCCCAAATAAAAGGAATCGAAAAAAATCGATTAAATCGAATCGAGGCCTGGCTCTCTAATATAGGTATGAGTTAAATGTTGTAAAGTAGAGTACAGGGCACTGTACAGACCGACTAACTACCTACACTGCGTCCGACTAATTACCTACACTGATCGGATGCGTAAATAGAACTCGGTTTGTTTATGCTTAAATAGAATGTGTGCAATCTTTGGTATATAGGTTGAGTTGTGCTTTTATTTTACAACGAATACAGAACTTGATTGCACAATTGATTCTCATCAATATATACATTATTAACATATGCATATTTTAGGTAATTTACCGCCACATACACCTGAACGACATGCCCTCGACTTGGCCGGCAGCCGGGAACAACGTGGCTCTGCCTTCGAACTGTATCGTAAGCCTCAAATAGGCGCCGTGGTGGGGCACCATCACAACATGAGGTAAGCGAATCATGGAAATTCTCTAGCTAAACTCTGTGTTATTTCAAATGTTTCCACATACCCATACATTCCCTTTAAAGAGAAACCGAACCGTAACACAATCAATTGTTAGTCTACGAGAATTAGCCTGTAGCTAAGGCCCAAAAAATACAAATCATTCTATTTTCTTCTTCGTCTCTCTCTGTAGCCCTTGTACTCTGTACTCTCTGTCCCAAACTCCACAAAATTTGTGTTAACGAAAAATGTTTTTATTTTTGTTATGTACTCGTATGCCATTACGTAATTCATAAATTGTCAATCAATCAATCAGTTCTTTAATCATTCTGCTGATATTCATAAACATGCGGTTACTGGTATCAAAACATCAAATATAATTGGAATTTTTCACAAAACGCACCACAAGAAATTGCATAATTAAGTAATGGAAGTAAATAATTCTTGTATTTTGCAATAACCAAAATTTTTAACCAAAAATGCTAATCAATACGAAATTTTACGAGCTACGCATTATTTATACTGTTACATATTTAATGATTAAATCGAACGCAAGAATAATAAAAATAAAACATTTTTCGGTTTTTTTTTAATCCAGATTTCTTCAACTCAAATTTCTTGTTATCGATCATGCTTGAAGCATTTTAACTATTTCCAAACTTTTTCTTAGAGTTCTATACTACTTTGAGGTTTTGGGTTAGAAAACAAACAAAAATATATTTATCTTAATAACGCTTTAAACTAACACGCAATCAAAACTAATGAATGAATCTCGTACAATTGTCAACATTTTTGATGGATTTTATATACTTATACTTAAATTGAACTGGTAAATGGTACTTTTTCTATAATGTTTTAGAAATGTTTGGTTATATTTGCAAAATCTAGTTTATTTACCAAGAAATTCAATATGCTCTTGTGTGTTTATTTTTACGAAAAATTACCCAATTGGTAACATTATATAAGGGTATCGAAAGTCTGTAAAATGTAAATAAAAGTTTAGACTTCCTCGTAACTAAAAGTAAGACACCTGTACGTTGCATTTAAATGAGGCATACACCAATTTTACAAAACCGACTGTAGGACCCCCTGTACTTAACCCACGCATTAGGTATCTACATCAGAAACAGAAACTTTGACATAATTAAATATATTGTTGCTGTTTTGTTATAAGGTCCTTCTTCGAGTTTACCGCTCTAATGTCATAGCTCTGCAATTGAAAAAACTTTTTTATTTTTCAATTCGATACCTCCAAAGTAACCTACATAACGACTGACACGTAACGAGTAAGTGCTTTAGACACGATCCGAAGAGAAGCCGAACGGTCTGTCATGATATAGTTGAGCAATACCAAACGGATTATAGTTTCAGGTCGTTCTTTTAATTATTTCGGGGTTTGCGTGAGATCATAATGCATCTGATATTATTACTATGAAATCGACATTGGAGGTTTAAGGTTGTTATATAGTTTCTTTGATAACTTAGGTGTTTATTAACCGAATTCATTGCGCTTTTCTGGTAGATAAATACAATGATAACGAATACATGTTTCGAATACAGCTTTATATGTTTAATATTACGAATTTCATTATTTTTTAATTCGCTTTTGATCAATTATGTCGTAAATGAGTCGTGGCAATCCAACAGTTGAAAAAAACTTGCTCTGCGTATGGTCTACGTGTATCTGAACTTCGTCGTTATACTTAAAAGCTATGCAAGAAATTAACGCCTTAATATAAAACGACAGACGGATAGACGGGATTAGCTCAACTTGTCGTCTTGATATACTACTTACTTTATGGGGTCTTCCCAATCAACTTCTGTCTATTACAGAGTGAAATTTTACCTCAACAGAGGTGACGAAACTTGCAATAATATTGCATTATAGGCACATACTATATGTAATTATCGCTAATCGGTATATTTGCTTCGATTTAAATAGATATCGTAAAAAGGAAAGCGCCCCAAAATACTTTAGGGGCAGGTATCACATTGCAAAGAAGACATAGTTTTTTAAATTGACCACCAGGGCAATTAAGTAGTTGCAAAAATCTTAGAGTTTTTAAGTACAGGGTAAATAACAGTACATAACAGAATAGAAACAGTATTAAGGCCCATTAGCACCACAAATTTCCGATTCAACCCTTTGCTAACAAACATCCAAAAACTCTAGCGAAATGGAGCCATATGATCCGCGTTACGAAGATTATTATGCAATGCCGCCACCAGATCAGCACCGGCCACAACATCCGTATCCGCATGCCCATCCGCCTCCGCATTCGCATCAAATGACCAGGTCACAGTCGGCTCCCCGCTATCCACATGAACGTCCACCACATGCACAGGATGCGAATTATTATGGTTACTACGGCAGCAATAGCCGAGCGGGTTATAGGGAGAAAGAGCAGGGCTATGAACCCTATTACGATGAGCGTGGTATGCAGGTGCCTCAACTGCCACCTTTGCCGCCACACAAAAAGAAGAAATCGGTACTGAAAAGCCCGCTAGTGGCACTCAAGAACGCTTTGATCAAAACGACGCGACCACTACGGCGTATGAACAGTATGGTAGAGCCGGAGCGTAAGCCTAAGGGTCTACGTCGTCAGCAATCTATGCTGGAGCGTGGCGTTCAGAGGCCTTATTATCCGAATGAATATCCAACGTATCCGGCTAATTATGAGGAGCGTCCAGCACCACCAACTGAGCAATATTATCGTAGTCAATATCCGGAGCAGGAGATGCTCAACAGTACGTATCAAAATCTGGAGGGTCAAGATATCTATGGCAATATCGGACGCGTTCCTCGTCCACCGGACAACGGATATTCCGATTATGAGCACGATCTCTATGCAAACCGGGCCTGCATCGATCTGGAGCGTCGCCAGGCGGAGTCGGCTGCTCTGAATAAGCAGAATGGACGCCGCATTGTGCGTCGTCACAGCACCACAACGGCGGACCGTAATGATGGCAGGCGCCGTATACCACACGCCGGGCCTGATTATGATCCGTCTTATGCACAGGATATATATCAAACTCGTCAGGGTGCCTATATGATGCCCGAGCAACGACGTGCTCCTAACTCAGAGGTGATGAGCCGGCGACGTTTCTATGCGGGTGGGGCCAGTGAACAGTCGGAGAAGGCGGAGCCGTTGTATCAATCAAGACGCGAGATGCAGCGAGAGATGCAGCGGCATCATCTGTATCAAACCAAACGCGAGATGCAGGAACGCATTATACAAGGCAAACGCGAAATGGAACGTGAGCTGGGCACGCAGAGCAGCAGCCAATCCGAACGTAGCGAGGATCGCTCCGAACGATCTAGCTCCGATCCAAACTATGAGACACGGCGGGAAGCCAACCAACTGCGAGAGCAAATCTATCAGACACGGCGCGAGGCACTGGACAGCATGGCCGAGCCCATTTACGTGACGAAGCGCGACATGGGCAGGCCGCCGCCCATCTACGAGACGCGGGAGGAGAGCATACTGCAATCCCGTGACAATGAAACGGACGAGAAAAAGGAGAAGGAGTGCAAATCGGAGCAAGTGCAGGTGGAGATCAGTGGCCAACAGGAGGAGTCACAGGACACCTCGCTAAGTCGTTCGGATTTGCAAAGGTCCTCGGACACGGTTGTGGAGAACACGGCCGGATTAGGCAAGGCGCCACTGGTGCAAAGTGAATTCGACGATGAGCTGGCCGAAGATTGCTCAGCATCAACAACCGCAACCACCGAACAGTCCACAGTCATTGCCAAGAACCTGCACAACGAGGGCATGCTGGTCAGCGACCCACAAAACATTTCGGATGATGTCTTTGCCGAAGCCAGTGATACGGTTGCACCACTTCCAGACCCCCCAGGCAGCTCACAGGCGCTTCGCGCACAATTTCACATTTCCAACATACTGAAACGCACTGGACCGCCGCCCAGTTCGCCCATGGCCGACAGTTGCACCTCCATAGAAACGCAGTACACGTCACAGACCTGTCTGCCGGTGGGTGCCCCCAATGCCACCAGCACCCCGTTCAGCAGCAACATGTCCCTGCCTATGGCTGGAGCCGTACCGGCGCCAGGACCGTTTCCCAGTGTGCCACGTGAATCGAGCACCACACGGGGCATCTTTGACGCAAGCGGTGGCACCCTCTCCGACAAACTGTGGCACGTCTCGCTGCAGATACCGCCGGGGGCAATACCGGCAGGCGTGCGTCAAGAGATTTACTTTACGGTCAGCGATCCCAGGATGGGACAGGCTGCTGGTGGACCGCCGCTTGACATGGAAAATGGTTGGTCTAACTCTAGCTTTTCTTAACACTCGTTATGCTCGTATATTGTGTTGTACCTTCACTATCACTTCACTCTTCCTCTGGCAACAGCAACAACAAATCAAAGCCAAACCAAAACAAAAAAAATATATAAAAATACAGCAACAAATACTAAAGCAAATTTATGTTTCTACTTTTTTAACTGTTTTTTATTTTCTTCTGCGAGTTTTTGAATGCAGTTTTATTGCTTTATGCCTAATTGTATATATAGTATAGTCGAACTTTGTGAATACTTTATTATTTTCGTAAAGGTAGTTTTGAAAATATTTTGATTTGTTTATTATTACTAATTCTATTTGGAGTGATAATTTTAGTTAATTAGCTTAATTTATCGGTTAGTTATTGATTACTATTTACTAACTTAGTATACTAATGCATGGTTTTAATGATTGGTTATTGTTTCGATTCATTGATTACTAAAATAAACTAACAGTTCACTCGCTATCCTTCATATTAATTTTTGTACATAACCCTTAAAATTAAAAGCAACAATCTTTTCCACGTTTGAACGTTTTGTTGTTTCCAATATTTCAGTGGTTTTATTCTCAATGATTTATTTACATTTTAAATATTTTCAAATTGCTACAAAAAATTGATAAATATAAAAATAGATAATTTACTAGAAAGATTTACATTTCATATCACAATTCCAAGAAATGACAGACTTTTTATGTATTCGACGACTCTAGAAAATTGACTATGAATTCAACCTAACTATATATATTTAAACTTAACTCCAGTCAAGTTCATAACTTAATAGAAACTAACTTAACTTAATAGGAATGTAATCGTTAACTCTGGAAATCAATTTTCTGTTTATTTTTTTTCGAAATGAAAAAATTAAATTTTATAAAGTTTCAAAATAAATCAGCTATAAACCATTTTGTATCCCATGTTTCCCATCTTGTCTGTATTGTATAATCAGATTGTTTTGATCTGTGCCATTTGGAAATTAATGCAGTTCGTCGCATAAACGTATTCTATGTTTAATATTTTGTTATTGCTAGGGACACATTTACTCATTTAATTATTATTTGGTTTTTCATTATTTTAGGTTGTCGGAGTAAAAGAATTGAGATTTCGGTTTTGGTATTATAGCTATAGCTATATTGATCGATACCTACTATTTACCTTTATTTTCTATAAAATTTTATGTGCACAACAAAAATCAAACAATATAGCACCTTTTAGCTAATTGCATGATTCTATAATGAATAAATAATGATCTATGAGCTATTCTAAAATGTCCTTTTCTAAGTTCTATATTTATACCCTTAAGTCTTCTCTTTGCATCATTTCTACACTCTGAACAAACTCTTTCTCACTACACTATATAACCCGTAACAGTTGAGCGACTTCAACATGTATTTTAATCGCTTTACACCGTCACAAATACACCTATCTATCTAGTTCAAATTATGTTGCTTTCAAAGTTTGAACTAACCGATTTCTGAAATATTTCGATCACAGGTGAAACGATGCTCTCTCCACTTGTCATGTGCGGACCCCAAGGCCTCGAGTTTCTGGTGCCCGTAACACTCAATATACCCCATTGTGCTGGCCGTACTGCGTCTCTAGGCCTGGCGCTGAAGGCCACAGACAGCGAGAAGAATCTGCATACCGAATGGGATAACATTGACCTGCCTAGCAATGCGGCTGCTCACACCGTGTCCGTCAAGGTGGATCACTTCTAATCACTACACTTAGTTAGTTATTGAGCATTAATCACCTCCATCAATTCATACTTATTAATTGTAAATAGTTCACGAAATCAATTTAAACTCTCGAATTCACCGACAAACGCTCAGCATATAGAAAAATTATCATTATTGAATTTTGTAATTTAATTATTTTTGTTTATTGTGCCTTTGATCGTATGGAGCAACCAACAGATATTTCGAACAAGAATTTCAAATGTATAAAATTCTTTATCAATTGACGCAAACAAATATATGTACATATATTAACGAAACTTAATTACATTTACCGATTTGCAAATTTGCTGTTTTTACGTTCAAGCTTTGCACTAAATATGTTTGTTTAGAGTGCAAAGTTTATATGCTTAAAACTATAAATACTTATTATAATCAAATTTTATAATGTCAATAACCAATTAAATGATTATTTTTCTAGTGTTATACCATAAACAATTTATGTAGTAATACAAATTTATACAACTCAACAGTTTTATAATGCTTGGGAATAAAGAATAAATAAATGAGCAACAAACATATTATTAATCCAAGGCAATTTGTTTATTGATTATGTTGAAAACATCGAATGTAAGTACACACATACGCGAGCATACTACCAGGTGTTTTATATTTTGACTACCTTTAAACACATCCAAATATGTCCAAGTTTCCACTCTTCCGGATCAATAAATTTGAATTACCTGCTATCTAAAGCTATAGTATAATCCATATTTAGAATGCATAATCCATATTTCATAATTAAGGTTTATAATTCCTAATCCATATTTATAATACATTATCCATATACCACATTTCCTAATGTGAACATTTTTAGACCCTGTACATTAAAAAAAGCACAAAAGGGTCTATTTAATAAGTACAACTGCAAAATGTGTGTAGCCCCCAGAAGAAGGCGTGGACGCTAAGCTAAGTCTGTATAGGCATGTCCGTCTGTCCCTTCGCATGAATTTGAAAAGCTCGCAAACTATAAGAGCTATAGATACCATATTTGGTATTTGGATTCTCCTATGCAGTAAACAGATCAAGTTTGTTTTAAATTTTTGATACCTCCTGCCTTCCCCTTAGCATGTAAGAAGCCTGACGGATAGTTAAGCGATGCTGTGAATGACATTACGATCGGATAAGAAACAGCGAAGATATGTAACAGACAATTTGACCGACTGGTTTAATTTGAACTAATTGCGATCAATCGAAATCGAATGATCGGTTATATATTGTGTTTTATACAGGTTCAACGAAACTAAGTATCTAAGCAACTACCATTCTATAGTAAATGTTGCCGTAACCTCTGATAAACGGTTTTTGAGCCCTGGTGACAACTTTAGTGCTAATTTGCCCGTAAAACAATATCGGAAACAATATCATAGAAAGAGATAAGTCACAGCAAGTTGTATACGTTAAACATATAATTATAGAAGTGCACTGAATTTAACAAAGCTTGTAAAGCACTTTATTTCTTAAAAAATGCCATCGAGTGAGTTCTTCCAGAGATTGCATTATTAAAAATACATTGGATATTGTTATTACATAACTAGGCGCAAGGATACACATGTTAACAGTTTTAAAGCAGCGAGGGCTTTCAAGGGGATGTCGGAGTAGTAGTAGCTGGACTGCCTGAACTGGCAGTCAGGTTGGCAGCCGTTGCCAGCAGCACTTCCTGTTCTGGTATAACCGATACGGCCTCTTTGACATATCCGTATATGTGTTTGCGTGTATCGTTGACGACGTCCCGCACCATGGCTTGAAAGAAGCTGCTGTGCTGGGGCGCCTCAGCATAGCGCTCATACTGGTCCAGCGAGTCTTGCAGTTTCAGCGTAAGGTCGTAATTCTTGCGCACAATATCCAGTATTTGCTCCTCGGTGGGCGTCGAGAGGCCCTGCTCGGCTAGCCACTCCTTGATCTTGTTTTGGAAGTGCTTCACAATGGCCAGAATATTCACCAGAGCATTGAGCAGCTTGATAACGTCGTCCTTGTGTTCGCAATCGGCCATCGTTGTATAGCGCAGAACTGCAAATTAGACTGTTAAGACGTACGGACTGACGACGAGAATGTTGGGCTCACCCATGGCATGTATTTCCGTGAAGACCTTCTCCTCGCGATTCAGCTCGTAGTACAGCTCGTCGTAGCTGTTGGTCGTGGCCAGGAACGTATCGCCGTAGGTGATGAACAAATTGAAAATGTTTACCACCTGCAGCGACAAATGGAATATATTGCACTTTTTGACCAGAGTCTGTTCCTGGTTGACCAGGAACCGCAAGAGGCCGATCAGCGCCGACCAGAGCTCCTTCCAGGGATAATTGAGGCGCACTCGACAGCGCTTCTGGTAGCAGAGAATCCGGTGGATCACCCCAATGCACAGCAGGTACAGCTCCATGGGGAACTTCTTCATCAAATGCGACACTATGAACTCCACCAACAAATCCAGCAGCGTGGCCGCCAAGGGCTGCGACTTGCCCACACGATCCACATTCAGCTTGCGATGCCGCATGTGGGCGCGGTGCAGCATCACCTTGAACGTGAGGTTGTTGTCGTGCATCATCGAGTTGGCGTACTGATCCTCCGCTATGCAGGTGAGTATCAGGAAGCACAGCTTCAAATTGGCGATGCTCGACTCGTTCTTGTTGTCCTGCATCACAATCGAGCTGCAAGTTGCAAAAATCGCAGTCAGCAAAGCAATAAGAAGAGTTCGTTTAGTCTGTTCCCTTGCTCTCAGATCTCGGTCGGAGCCAGTGCTTGAAAAAGGCATGATCGTAGCTTGGTCGACTAATGAGAGTCAGAGCGAGAGTAAATAGACCAGAGTCGACAAGTCTTTTTATACCCTGTACCCATTGAAAAATGGAAAATATAAGAGCTAGAGCAGCCGTTTTGGTAATTTTTAATAGGTGTATGCCATACGTAGATCAAGTTTACTTCAAATTTTGGATGCCAGAGTACAATAGAGTAGAGTAGAGATAAGTAATATCTACAAATTCTGTATATTTCAATTAAATCGGTCGATAAATAAGAGAACTATGATTAATTAAAGATGGACATTATTTTGTATGAAAATATAGCAGCCTGCCATACACATAACAAGTAGGCTACGCTACGTTCAACCGTTGGGCAATTCTGTAAAATATACGGGCGAGCGAGAGCTGTGGTGCAGGGTATAAGACAGTCGGGCTTGCCCTAGAAACAGCATGAGTGAGGAAGGAATCTCAGAAGACCGAACATCGAATTTTAAAGAAGAAAATGGTCTTGAGCAGGCACATGACTTAAGAGAGGGGGAGAAAACGGTTATAGGTTGGGCAAAGACCAACCCGAGCCGAAGCGATGTCCAAGCGGTCTTCTTGGGACCTTTGTGCATCGTGTCAGTCAGAGAGCTGATTTGCCACGACTGATAGCTCTGATAACAAGTCGGTAACTATCTTTTGTGGCACCTTACCAATACTGGAAAACAGCGACGAGCAGATTGGTCGGGTACTGCGTCATGTCGATGATGGGCGCGTTGGCCAGATCGGGCACCGGCTGTGCCAGGCTGAGGGTGTTGCTGGGCGAGGGCGGCGCACTTGACTCCGCCTGCGTGTGGGCCAGCGTTGTGATGAAGTTGCGGTTGAGATGCACCGCCTCGTAGAGGGCCAGCAGCAGCCCGTTGTTGGCCTTGATCTGCTGGACACGCTCGCAGCCTTCGTCCGACACGAACATGTTGCCCACAATGTTGGAGAGCGAGGAGAACCAGGAGGAGGACTGCACGTTGTTGAGGCTCTGCATGTACTGGCGGCAGAAGTCGATCAGCGACTGCGAGATCATCTGTCCGTAGCTGAAAGAACAAGCGACTGGTAAGAAGGCAATCCATCCAAGGGAATCCCGCCTTACCCATTCAGTGCCAGCTCATCGGCCAGTATGGAGAGCTGCACCACGTACGGATTGGTGGCCTCGTGCTTCCGGTAGTTCACCAGAATGGTCAGCAGGATGACTATGTCGTGTCCGTGCTGCGAGCGGAAGCTGGGATCGCTCAGCAGGCGCACGAAGGCGTCGAACAGGCTGTGCATCATCAGATACTCGAGCAGCAGGTTCTGGCTGACGTCGGTGCCGGTGACCAGCACGAGCAGCAGCTTGAGGCACATGAAGCGCGCGTTCTCGGAGACCTCGCCCAGCAGGATGCGATTGCAGTGCTGCATCAGCAGCTTCAGCCACCCCTCCATGGTCTCGTGGCCGAAGATCTCGTTGAGGATGCCCAGACTGCCCTCCGCGTTGCACTTGTGGAATACGCCGTAGAAGAGCGAGCACAGCGTCTGCAGGCTGTTGCACAGCCGCTTGGGATGCTCCTCTGCAACAAAGAGAGTCTCAACAACAAAGCCCCAAGCTGGCACAGGTGCAGCTGCTTACCCTTGCCCATGTCCAGCATCTCGATGCACTTCTGGAAGAGCGTGTTTATGTTGGGCTTGACCAGCTGCAGCTGCTCGCTGCTCAGCTTGCTGATCTGCTCCTCCAGGGACTCGAAGTTCGGCTGCAGCAGGAAAAACTCCTGCCAGAACTCGGCGTTGTCCACGCTGGGATCCTCGCCCCGGCAGAGCAGCTCGTAAATGTGGACAACCTAAACGGAAGCAGTTAATTAGACTCGGCAAGGGGAGGGGTTGGGGATGGGGTGGGGCCTACTTTCTCCTTGGGGCGCTTGGTGGAGCCGCTGCCACTGCGTTTTCGCGATGACATGCTGATGTGTGTGCTTTCAATATTTATTTAATGATTAAATCGGGGGCTATGCGGAATCAAAATCAGCCCAAAACGTCTGTCTTTGTTGTTGGTTTGACGATGTCGCAGCCCTGTCTTCTGATTCGGTCTCAGCCAACAAGTCGCGACGTGTAGGCAGCCGGCGTTCGAACTCAAACCTGTTCGACAACTCACTCACACCACCGCACAGCATGACACCTCTCGCTCGACGTTCTCACACACAGTTTGTCACAGTGTTGCCAAACCCGCTCTCCCCGTCACTTCTGGTTTGTTTGATAGTAATTTACTAGGAAAATTTTAAAACTGCGGGAATAAAATAAAAATGAATTTTTTCCGCAGCTTCTTAACTTTTAATTTATTTCTAAAAATAATTATAGATTAATTAAGAACAATTATAGGTCTATTGTTATTATTTTAATCGCTATTTAAAGAAAATATATAATTTCTATATTTGTTTTTAGTTATTTTTTAGTTTATACACAATGCATTTTATTAGGTTCATTAATTTGTTTATAGTTCACTTATTGAATTAAATATTAAAGAACAATTCTTACAGACACATCGGAAAGAAAAACAAGGGAAACAAATAAAACAGCCTGAAACAAATTTAAAAAAAATCGTATTGTTTTACAATTGAAGAACTTTGAAACCAGTGAGTTCGTTGTTGATCAGACGGACACACCAGGCTGCAGTTAACGCGTTAACTCCGTTATAAAACTATGTGAAGTGCAATCTATCAATGTTTGATTTGATGTATTTAAAAAACCAACTAGAGTGAAAAACAAAAACAAATTTTGGGAAAAAAATTCAATTTGTTATGATATTGTGATCTGAATTGCTATTGAAAAGCTTGGAATATCTTGCGAGTACCACATATTTTCAGATTAATTTTCGGAACCTTTCCGCCTAAAAAACATTGTTTATCTGAATTAAATAGGCATTTTTACCTAAATTAAATTGGCATCACTGCTGGGGCCCATATCGACATCTCGCTCTCTTTTGGACGAATCAACATCTCGAGCTTGTTCGTCATCGAACCTGCCCAGCTGTTGTGCAATTTGATTCCGCTCACGGAACTAGTTTTTGTTCAAGTTTTAGGGACACAGTTCGCCTGCTAATTTCCCTCAGAATATCAATAAAAAATTACAATTTGTTGCTGCGGCCTTCCCATGCTCAATTGAATCGAAAAAGCGAAAGGAAACGCAAACAACAACCCAATTGGCAAGCAAGAGAAAACCGGAATTATCATAAAAAAATTTCGCAGTGAGCTGTGGCAGCAAGTTAAACAAACAAAAAACAAAAACAAAAAACGAAAAAACAAAAATAAAGCTGAAAATGTCCAGTCTGCCACGTCGCATCATCAAGGAGACGCAGCGCCTGATGCAGGAGCCGGTGCCCGGCATCAACGCCATTCCGGACGAGAACAACGCCCGCTATTTCCATGTGGTGGTCGCCGGGCCCAACGACTCCCCCTTCGAGGGCGGCGTCTTCAAGCTGGAGCTCTTCCTGCCGGAGGACTATCCGATGTCGGCGCCCAAGGTGCGCTTCATCACAAAGATCTACCACCCTAACATCGACCGCCTGGGCCGCATCTGCCTGGACGTGCTGAAGGACAAGTGGAGTCCGGCGCTGCAGATCCGCACCATCCTGCTGTCCATACAGGCGCTGCTCAGTGCCCCCAACCCCGACGACCCCCTGGCCAACGACGTGGCCGAGCTCTGGAAGGTCAACGAGGCGGAGGCGATCCGCAACGCCCGCGAGTGGACCCAGAAGTACGCCGTCGAAGACTGAAGACCGGCTCAGGAGGGGTGCGGGGAGGGGGAGCAGCTAACTTGCCCCATTCCCTCACGTGCAGCAGGAAAAGCGAGACTTTTTTTAAATACATAATTATTTGTATGTGACGATGATGGGCGTGTGAGATTGATTAATGATAACACTATAATAAACACATAATTAAACGTGTGTTGGCTTTCATTTGGCTCGCCAGGAGTTTATTTTGCTAGTGCTAAATAGGTAAATCCCATTTTACATTAAAAGCATGCACATATCTACATACATACGTATGTATGTATGTATCATGCATATGTATCTTGGAATCCATACATATGGACAATACAAAAACAAATGCAAGTGGCTTTTGTTTAGTGGTGTAAATCTATCGAAGCGCTATCGAGACGTTATCGATGGCTACCCGGCTGCCGCAACATCGATGTTTTCTTCCGATAGTTTCGATAGTGTATTCACGGATGCAATTAAAAACAAAATTAATGTAAAGTTAAATGACCTCTTTAGAAGGAAAATACAACAAATAAAATCATTTGGAACATTTGCTATAATTTATTATTATTACTTAATTTGTTGATTTGTTAAACGATATATGGATAATATTGAGATTTCAACTTTTAAATGTCGAAAACATCGATGGAACGAACGTGCGGCGAACAAGCTCAAACGAAGCGCAAGTTCATTGAACCGAATTGAGCTGGTTCGATAAACACTGCGCAGTAACTATTTGTTTTCAACTCGTCTCGTGTTGTTATTTCACAACAAAACGTCAGACTTAATTCTTAATTGAATAGCCGCAAAAAGTGTCTGCAGATTAAAATGTCGGTAATACGCAGATCCTCCAGACTTTTGCAAGCTCAGCTGCGTCGTGCCCAGAGCGTGCCAATCGCGCTGTACCACGAAAATGTAAGTGCGAGATAATTGTTTTTTGACCGTACGGCGAACTCTTTCGTAATGTCTTCTATGCATACATACATACATATATGTAGGTATGCAACAATATAATATATATCAGCTTGTAACCGAGTGCCCCTTTGGTTTTCAGGTGGTGGAGCACTACGAGAACCCGCGCAACGTGGGCTCGCTGGACAAGAAAGACGTCAGCGTAGGCACCGGACTGGTCGGAGCTCCCGCCTGCGGGGATGTGATGAAGCTGCAGATCAAGGTGGACGATAAGGGCAAGATAATCGACGCCAAGTTCAAGACCTTTGGCTGCGGCTCGGCCATCGCCAGCAGTTCCCTGGCCACCGAGTGGGTGAAGGGCAAGTCCATCGACGAGGCCGGCAAACTGAAGAACACGGATATTGCCAAGGAGCTCCGCCTGCCCCCCGTGAAGCTCCACTGCTCCATGCTGGCCGAGGACGCGATCAAAGCCGCCTTGGCAGACTACAAGGTCAAGCAGCAAAAGAAGCAGTCCAACTAGAGGCGCACCATATACAACTATACTATATATCCTTATGATAACCGTTGTTAATCTGTACTACACACGTACGCATGTATGTAACATTGTCATTGGACTTTAAATTCTTAAGAGGAGCTGTAAGATTCGTAAGTTGCACAGAACTAGAGTATCCAGCGGGTCTCCAACTAATCTCAAGTATCTCCCTTTTTTTCAGATCGCGGCAATGCGAAGCGATTTGTGCCCAGTGCGGAGCATGTTGATAATACGGAGCTTGACGAATAGCCAGGACTGAAAATGATTGTGTTAGGGTTAGAGTCGATTGTAGGTTTGATTTGAATTGATACGTAAGAGAACTATATTTATAGAACACATTATGCAGTAATCACAATACACAGTTTATGTAAACGTCACTTAAATTCTCAGTTTTGCAATGTTACTGAATAAACTGTTACTCTATTTTGTTTATTATTCGAATGTTTAATTGCTCGTAAAATACATAGTATTAGTATTATGTAGTACGGTGTATAATGCGTGTCCGACGACTGCTTAGGACAAACGCACGCTTACGCCCCCACCGCATTCGCCATTAGTTTTGACCTCGAATGCTGAAAGCAGAGGAGTTGGTTAACGCTCATTTAAATAGACAAATTGATCAACTTACGATCGTCGCCGTGCTGGCAGTTGTAATTGTTCAAAACGCACTTGCTGCCGAACGTAATCAGACGCTCCTTGCTGCCGTTCTTGGCCCTGGCGCAGACAGGATCGTAGTCTTCACAGGGGGCCGCACAAGTTGGGGCTTGTTTCTTGGAGTCCTTGGCTGGATTGGCCAAGCCGAATGCCAAGAGGCAAAGCACTAAAAAGTTCGAAATAGTGTTAGGGCAATTCATTTATATTAAGTCTAAGTCGGACGGGCCCGACTGTAGAATACCCTGTAGCCTATATAGTATATATAAATTTATAAAACTGTCGCACGAAGCGGTTTTATGTGTGCCAGCCAAGTGGCGAACGTTGCAAGGTCTGCAATATTGTTTCGTTAATATCTCCTGTGTGTATTAACCGATTTCAATGAGCTTATCAGGTAGTCAATATAATGAAAGAGATTATATATTCCGAATAACAACCTTCTATGTTCAATATTACGCTTGTTATTCGGTTAATTAGAATGTGGTAAACTTTATCTGCGCATTGTTTAGACCTACCAACTATTGCAAACAATGTTGGCGGAAGGAGCGTGGCATATAAGTTTTATAGTTGCTGAGATTGACCCATTCAAACACAGGGACAGACGGTCAGACGGGTAGGGCTAAATCGAATCAGCTCGTCTCCCTGATCAATAATACTTATATATAGTTTTTGGGGTCTGTCATGCCTTCTTCTGCCTGTTACATACATTCTGACAAAGTCAATAACCCTGCATTTTCCATTTTTCAATGGGTACAAGGTATAAAAATATCTAGCTTAAGCAAGATCTATGTGGCTGATTGGTTTTTTTTTTAGAGATATTCAGGGATATTCAGATCAGCATATAGTATAAGAAAACATTCATACATACCAAAAATGGTGTCTCTAGCTGTTATACTAGTTTGGGAGACCGAGGTGTTCATACGGACAATCAAAAGGACAGACGGACATGGCTATATCAACTCAGCTGGTTGTCCTGATAAGGAATGTGTGTACTTTTGGGATCTACCACGCCTACTCTGCGTGATACACAAGTACAGAGTCTTAAAGCTTAATGTACCAAAAAAATAAACCAAGCTCGAACGTAAGCAACACTAGCTTGTTATTAGTTATAAAACTTTAAAAAGTAAGCGATATAAATCAAAAAAACTTTAATGTGAAAAACATTAGGAATTTACCCAGAACAGTAAACAAAGCGAAACGCATTTTGCACTTAAAAAATTTCACAAATGTAGCGGCAAACCGGCTTGGAGTCGTATTGGAAGTGAACTGAATTCTGAATTCTGAAATTCGTCATCTTTATATACAACAAGTCAAGCTTGGCAAAAGCTGACGAACAACAGCCGACGACACATACTAATCATACTATCTAATCGCTCATATTAAAATGCTATATAGTATATAGTATGGTCGCATACACACATACCGATATATGCATAAATAAACACCTACAGACGTACATATGTAAATGACGATGGGTAGCACTTATTGTTGTAGTATATTTAACGGGCAACCATGAACTGCATATTGTTTGTTTCTTCTTTAAAATGGAACAGGCGAGAATCATGCCTGTCACAGATACCTCTGGATTGGCACTTTGCCTAGGTAATATAAATGGAAAGTAGTTGGGGGGTTTTTTTTTAAATTTATTATTCATTTTGGGATTAGTGTACCGTAACCCCAAAGAGATCTATTGTACACCCTTCTAAACTATAGCATCTCCGTCACCACAATGTATCGCAAGGAATGGAGCGTCTTTTGGGGGCTAACAGATGTTATCTCAACCTGGTTATAAGTATATTTTGGGAGATTTAACAAGCACACACTATAATCTCCAAAACAGTATTCATACTGGTAATTACCAAATTGAAGAATGTACAGGGTATCAAGTTAAAAGATCCAATAAATTCAAAGCATCACATCTCTGGTTTAAACCAATTTATATAAATTTAAGTGCTTATTATGTCCAATAAATGAGAATTTGCCCCTTTAATCCAGTTCACGTGACATTTTATCTACGCACTATTCTTCAATCGTACTGCATGACGTATGAGGCATTACATATATTAAATAATTTAATTTTTAAGATATGCCCTTAAGTTTTACTAGTACAAGTATAACGAAACGAGAGATATCTTGACCCATTAATTGCGAAGTGCCATACCAATTAATTTTGTTGGATATCCCAAACAGTTTAGGAAAAGGTTTTAGTTCAAAAATTTTCTATACAGCACCTATAACTTAATTTTATACGTTCAACGATACTATATCATCAAAAATATTTTTCAAATCAAATTATTATTTAAATTAATTATAAATTTCGTTATTAACTCAATGAATAGAATAATTTGTTGTACTCTGTACTAATAAAATGGGTAAAACAGAGATATTAACTTTGTGCCTGGCGGGCCCCATAAATTGTATAATATATATTTTTTTTAATCAGGAGGCGAGCTATGTAAGTGGACTTGGCCGTTGGTCTGGATGAATGCTTCCACTTGGAAAACCGTGAGAGCCAAATCAGCTCAATTCAGAATCTATATATATATATATATATATATACCATGTATACCATGCGCTAAATAAGTTTATACTTATTTCAAATTCAGATATCACGTTATATTAAATGTAGAGAATTATATTAATCTGTTACCATTAAAGTGTGCTTCAGAAAAATAGAAAAAACTGTTAAAAATAGAATTGAAATGTGCATTAACTTTTTTTTAATTTGGAATTCTTTAAAAGTTCTGTATATGTTGTGTTAATTAATAGTAGCAGACAAATGAATTTTACGTTTTTGCATGTCTTTTTAAAAACAAAGAAAAAAAAACGGAAAAAGCTTGAATGCAAAATAAGAAGAGCCAGAAATCTTTCTCGATTTTAACGTTATAAAAAAAATCTAAAATGCCAACACAAGCACCCGGCGAACCGAGTTCCACAAAGTATCGATTGCTTGCAGGGGTGATATATTCGCAGTTATCGATAGAACAATTTGTGGATTCGCCATCTCTATGAGCTCCCATTCGCTGCGTCATTTTTCGTTTCGTAAACGTTTAGCATTTCACAATTGCAAATTAAATCGTAAATTGTTAAAAGGTAAAGTACAAGGGTCTATCGAGATTTTGAGCACGTAATAGTAAATATTTTAACTGCTTGCAACAACAACCACAACAACACTCGGCAATGGAGGAGTACATGAAACTGGTGGCTCAATACCAACAGAACAAAGACCTCGAGGTCAGCAGCTCGGACAGCGAAAGCGACAGCCAGACGGACAATGCGGCGTCCGGGGATTCGAAGCCAAGCGGAGTGGTAACTCGGGCCAGGCGTGCGGATGTTGGTTGTGGCAAGCGACAGAACGCAGCGGCCACGCGACTGCCGACACGGCGTCCGGATCCAAACGTTTACAACCGGAATGCGCTGCTGGCGCGGGAAAATCGGCGCAAGAAGAAGGCCTACATGGAAGCGGTTGAGCGGGAGCTGGATGAGGCGCGTAGCACAAACAGATCTCTGCTGAAGGCGCTGAAGAAGCAGTTCAAGCTGACGCACAAGCTGCAGGACGAATGCCAATACTTGAAGGACAAACTGGGCAAAGGTGCAAACAGAAATCCATCCAGCTGTTTGGATGCACAGGATGCACGGGATGAACGGGAGCAGCGCGCAGTCTCGCCGGAAGGCTCGCTGGCATCGACAAACTCCAGCAGCAGCTACGATCCCTCCGTCGATCGCAACTCGTTCATAGAGGGACTCAGCGTGGACTATGGTAGTGTAGCCAAAGAGCATTTTACAAGCGAGCCGCCGCTAAGTTCATGGCCTGATTTTATTGGTGATTTATTAACAGATTGCCAGCCCCTGCCTGGGTACGAGACCGAGCAACAGCAACAGGACTACCTGGAGTTCCAGTCCCTGCAGTGCCCGTCTCCGCTGCACCCGCAGCATGTTACGGATGAGCACAGCTACTTCAACAAATTCACCGAGATGGGCTCCAGCTGGCAGTGGAGCTCCAGCTGCACACCGCCTGCGCAGCTGCTGGAGTACGAGGACTTCCTAGAGTTCTCGAGCGACAAATGCATCGCCGATCTATAGGTTTATGTGTATGTTTAGTGTTAGGAGAGCTAAGAGACAGAGGTATACTCGGCAGAAGGACACCATTATTATATTACTATTATTACTGTTGTAAATCGATATAGTTCTTTCCATTTTGATTAATCCACGTCTAATTCGCTAGCCTGTGATTTGGAGCTTATGATAGAACACCAGCCCACTGAGCAGACCCATGGCTTCGATGCTTAAAACTTGTTTCGCAATTTGTAATTTCAGGCCTGAGTTGAGTCGCGTTGGAGGCGCGTTGAGTTCATTTCATTGTGATCCAGCACGCAACTGATTTTGATCAAATTCAATCAAATCAAAGGTGGGTGTCCTTTACAGGCTCGAAGTCGAAATGCTGCCAAATGAGACTATGATCATCTTGTCCCACTTTTTCAGTTGAGACGAAACTCGACATCTATTGGTCTATTGGACTTGCAAAAAGTTAAATTCATGGCAAATGCTGCGATGATGGAAGGAGATGAAAATCAGGCGTATTAGTGTATTCCATACAAACAAAAAATTTATTTACCCTGATTGTACGAAGAGTGATAAATCATACTAATTTATTTGGATTCTGACATGTTTCAGCTATTTGAATACCATTGAATCCCATTTAGTGGACTGTAGTGAGGCTTTCAACTCCGGTATGTACTTCTATCATAACTCCTAAGCAGGCTCTTGTTTATCTCACAACTTATTTGCATTTGGAAAGAATAATCGATACTGTTTTATTCATGTATTTGTTACTCGGCCGAACTATAATAAACCACAATATTTATAAATAAATATCTTTAGACTAAACTGAAACACGCCCGCTTGTTTTATTTGTTTCTTATTCTATCCTGTACTCTTTGAAAATGGGTAAAAACGGGATTAATAACTGGGGAAAATATACTTAAGAGGCTGAAGGAGGCGTGGCAGACACGATGAGCTGAACCGATATAGCCATGTCCTGTTTGAACATGCCATCTCTCGATGCCACGCCTCATTTACACCGAAATCAATGAAACCCATAATATGCTTGAACATAAACGGTTGATAAACAAGCGTAATATTGAACTTGGAACGGTGTTTGAAATATATACTGTCTTCAACTATATTGAAATATTTTTAAATTAGCAGTGAAATTAGTTTATAAATATAGGAGATATTAACGAAACAATATTGAAGGAATTGCCTGGCTCGCCAACAAAAAAGTAAGAAGAAGCATTGCTGCTACGCTTCGAATGACAGTTTGATAAAATTGTATTTACAATTTTTGTTTTTTTTTTTTCAGTTGAATAACGTATTTTTGAAAAATTATTGAAAATATTATTGAAAATGGCACCAATACATTTGTAATGGCCTCCTCGTGGTGTTACCTGGGTATCGATTATCTTATATAATCGGTAGCTGATTCGAGCGGTGAAATAGTTAGTAAACTATAACATTTTATGAACTACGATTGTTGATAAACAAGTTAAATTATATTTTGTATTTACAGAGTTTATTCGTGCATTTTAACAGGATCGCATCAGGCCTTAAGCAACCTGGCATGGTACTCGACGTGTTCGGCCACAAAGGTGGCTATGAAGAAGTAGCTGTGGTCATAGCCGCTTCGCTGCTTGAATATGGTCTGAATGTGGTCGTTGGGGGCTGCAGCGGCCAGTAGGTTCTTTGGTAGTAGCTGGTTGGCCGTGAGGAAATTGTCCGCCATGCCCTGGTCGATGAAGAGTTCCTGCGGGGTGCTGGCGTAGTTTGAGACCAAACTGGTGGCGTCCCACTGTGCCCAGGCTGCAGGGTCCTTGCCTAGATAGCCGGTGAAAGCCTTTTGACCCCAGGCACACTCAGCGGGGTTTGCAATGGGAGCAAAGGCGGACACCGATTGGTAGAGGCCGGGGTTCTTGAGGGCGCAGATCAAGGCGCCATGTCCGCCCATGCTGTGACCGAAGATTCCCTGTTTGCCGGGCAGCCCTGGGAATTCGCGGATTATTCGGGGCAGTTCCTCCGTAACGTAGCTGTACATCTTGTAGTGCTTGGACCACGGTGCTTCAGTGGCGTCCACATAGAAGCCGGCGCCGCTGCCAAAGTCATATGCGTCATCCTGCCCCTCCAGGTGGACCCCCCTGGGCGAGGTGTCCGGGTTCACCACGATGAGACCGTGCTTGGATGCGCTCTCCTGAAACCCACTCTTCTGTATGAAGTTCTCGTGCGTGCAGGTCAGCCCGCTCAGAAAGTACAGCACCGGGCACTTGGTCGAATCTTCGATAGCCGCAGGCGGCAAGTAGAGCCCAAAGGTCATATCGCAGCCCAGTACATCGGAGTGATGTTTGTAGACGCGCTGCTCGCCCTGGAAACACTTGGAGGTGGAGACACACTGCAATGCCATCTTCTACGAAATGGGATTTAATATCAGATGCAATACGTGAATGGACAAATTCTCTGCTACTTACGCTGTAATTTATTGAAAATATAGCCGAAGATGTCGGATGTACAATGTTTCATACAGAGCTTTGGTTGCTATCGGTAATTGCTAATGATATCGAATGAATTTCGAATATGTTTGCAGCCCTGAAGCGGTCTATCGTATATGCTCTAGTCGGTGTTGATATTTTCTCTATTTTCACGTCAAATTTGGCTAATTTTTATACTGGTTATTTCACTGCATACATTTTCTATTTGCTTTAGCTTTATTTGTTAAGTCGATAATTATAAATTGTTTAAATAATTTAAAGTTCTAAAACAGGTTGTAAATTATATCTTTGCGTATTAAAACAACAAGGAAATTTTTGACACCACTTTGCATATACTTTACAAACAAAAATGTAATATTATGTTGTTAAGAAGCTAAGTTTATTTTATTGTGCTATTTTTGAACAAATCTTGCTAAATCGTTTAATTAGTTAACTATAAAATTAAGTTATTTTTTAATGAAATTAGTTCAAAATTTTATATTTCCTTCGTGCATTTTTATTATTTTCAAGTGGCAACCGTGAGTTTACATCTCCGTCTGAACCGAGAGATGGCGCCATCTATCGTGTTAAATAATTTGTTGTTGTTCTATCTAGGGCTGCACAAATTCATAGTGGGCAGCTCTGTCAAAACGCGTTGCAAAATATAAGTAAACAAACCGGCAAATCTTATTATATTATTATTATAGTAGAACTGCAAAATGTCTGAAGAAATGCCGACCAGTTCGGCATTTGGCTTTAAGAAGCGCACAATAAACAAGAGAGCAGCCATGCGAAGGAAAAAAGAGAGCAGCAGCAGCAACGACTCAAGTACGAACAGCCATAAAAATAAGTCACTTTCAATAATAATAATAATTAATATAATAATAATTCCATAGCCAAAAGCAGCGATGATGAGCCCCAGAGTAAAAGCAGCGCCTTAGTTCGTGCTGAAAAACGCCTGAAACGGACTAATCCGAACTTTCAGAGCACCAAGACTGCAAGGATGCGCGGAACTGCGGCGGATGCGGTCGATTCGGCAGAAAGCGACTCTGGGGACAAGGAGGTGGGCGTGGCGTATAAGTCGAAGCGCGAGGGGATTCCCAGTGGGCCGCAAGATCAGGGCGCCACGGCCGTGAATGAAATAGACACTGAGCTTGATCGGGACGCCCAGTCGATACATGCCCGATCCGTTCAGATCAACGAGGAGCTACAGGGCAAGGCCGATGACAAGATCTACAGGGGCATTAACAACTATGCGCAGTACTACAAGAAGAAAGACACCGTGGCGGGCAACGCCAGCTCGGGGATGGTGCGGAGTGGCCCGATACGAGCACCGGCTCATCTGCGTGCCACAGTGCGTTGGGATTACCAGCCGGACATATGCAAGGATTATAAGGAGACGGGCTACTGCGGGTTTGGCGACAGCTGCAAGTTCCTGCACGATCGGAGCGATTACAAGGCCGGCTGGCAACTGGAGATGGACCACGAAGCTCAGCGTCGGGGCGACTGTGACTCGGAGGGCGATGAGCACAAGTACGAGATTCACTCCGACGAGGAAACCCTGCCCTTCAAGTGCCATATTTGTAGACAGAGCTTCACAAATCCCGTGGTGACCAAGTAAGAAGTTCGATTTCTTTTCGAGAATAGACTTGTAATTATGGACTCTTTTCCAGGTGCAAACATTACTTCTGTGAGAAATGTGCGCTGGCTCAATACAAGAAGTCGCAACGCTGCATTATTTGCTCGCAGCAGACCAACGGAATATTTAATCCTGCCAAGGAGCTAATAGCGCGACTAAAAACGGCACCAACCACAGATTCGGATGATGATGATGATAATGAGGATGATAAGAATATTCAGCATGGGGAAGCTCTGGAGCCCCGCGCTCAAGAATCATCTGCGAGCAGCGATAGCAACTAATTTGAACACGCGTTTGATTTTAGTTTTAAATTGCTTATATAAACTTGAATAATTAGTTTCATACATAAGTACTTACATTTACGGCATCTCTTGCTGTTGTTCCATTCTATTTGGTTACAGATTTAAATTATATCAAAGTTGATATTCATTTAACACAATTCTTATGTCATTTGTAAATTGTGTTAAAATATTGTTAAAAGCAACATTAAAGGTACAATAACAAAGAATCCATTAATATTTCATCTTTGGAGTATTGTTGGCCAGCTAGGAAATTCAAATATTTAGCTAGTAAATTTGCAAACGGAAAAAAGAGCATTGTTAAAAAATGTCCCCTCACTAAAAATTACAAAATTGTTTGTAAGGAGCTATCTATAGCTAAATGTAATTGTAATGTAATGTAATGTAATGTGGGGCGTTCGGCGAATTTGAGTTGCCTTATACAGGGCTGCCAATTTAGCCACTTTTTGATCGGGTTAGCCACTTTTTTTTCGAAAATGCTATCACCACAAATCTAGCCACTTTTTGGTTTCATTTAGCCACTTTTAGCCATTTCGTTCATTTGCACTTTTGAACACAAATTTCGGTTTGATAATGCTGCATTTAACCAAATTGGGACTAGATTTTACTACTTCACTCGTGTAAGTGCCTTCAAATTGTACGAAGAAAGACCTTTTTTTTTTTTAATAATTAATTTAATAATACATGAAAAAAACATTTAGCCATTTTTAGCCACTTTTTTCGTCAATTTTAGCCACTTCTGGCCCAAAAAATCTGGCAGCACTGGCCTTATATGACTCTGGAACTCATTGAAACAAATGCGTTTAATAGAGAAACGTTTATCAGAACTAAACTTCATTATACTGCGACATGTAAAAGCTGTGCTGTTGTTAAAGTTGAGTTTTGTAGTATAGCTAGAAAACATTTCTCGTTGTATAATAAAATTTTAAACAACATTTTAGTTCCATTTATTACTTAAAAATATATTTGATATCAAAGATTAAAAATCAGTGAGGACGGTGCAGATCAGTTGGGTGGATGGCTACAGTCGCACGTAGGAGACCCCGTAACTTGTGTTTCCATAATCCCTAAACCACTGTCTCACATGCAACCCGATCTGTAGTCAAACACACAATGTGTAGTTGCTTGCGAAATATATACTCTCTTCTATGTATTATATTTAACTATCATAAAAAACATATGAAACAATATTGCAGGCGTTGCCCAGCTCTCCCTATAGTAGTGCGGCTATAAAAGCTGGTACACATAAAAAGTTAGATGTAGAAGCATTGCTGATACGCTTCGCGTGACAAATTTATAACATAATATTTAATATATGTGTTTTATGTATTCGACTAGTGTTACCAGTTTTTGGGCACAGAAGCTATAGGTGGTGCTAAAGACAAAATTTTTGGTTTTTGGGTACTTAACCTATGCATTAAGCATATCGTTTGATTTAGAATTTTGATACATCTTCCCATCCTAAGATAACTATACAAAATTTGGACGGGGCAGATCAATCAGATGGGTAGAATACCCTGTACTCTATATTTTAAATACCTTATTTTTTAAATATAATTATATAAAATATTAAAATAAATAAAATAAAGAAGACATAATTTATGTAACTGAATTTGAGTCGCTTAAATTGGTAAATATATTCTATGTATTTATGTTCATTGTTGGCCGAAGGGGCGTAGTTCCAAGATTTGAAATAAACGACCAAAACGGCTTCTCTAGCTTTTATAGTTTAAGAAATCTCAGCGCTTATCCAGACGGACAGACAGACAGGGCTAAATCGACTAAGCTCGTCGTCCTGATCAAGAACATATTTACTTTGTGGGGTCTGCCACGCCTCCTTTTGCCTGTTACATACATTCTGACAAAGTTATTGACCCTGTTTTTCCCCTTTTTCATGGGTACAGGGTATAACAAAAACACTTGTAACTCTAACTGTAAAGTTGTTTCAATGGGGAATCTTAACGGAAATGGTAGTAACTAAAATGTTCCAATCAAATTTGTCTTTTACCACATTGCATTTTCAATTCTACGAGTTTGTTAGGTATAATCGATACGCGCACTATGCCTGACGTTAGACACATTTATTCGCAGTTTTATGAGCTCAACTAAAATCCGCTTGTTAGCAGTTAGCAATTGTTGGAATTTCTGTTGACAATGTTAGTGGCTGCATTAGGCAAACATCAAGATTTGTTGCATTCGGTAACAAGGCAGAACTTACGCAAGTGTGTATGCGGCTGAGCAAAGATTTTATTCTACCCTGTACCCATTGAAAAATGGGTCAAACAGGGTTAATAACTTTGGGAGAGTATATGTAACAGGTATGAGGCATGACAGACCACATAGAGCATATAAATTCATGATTGAGGCGACGAGTTGAGTTGATTTAGTAATGTCTGTCTGTTTGTATTAACGCTAAGATTTCCAAAACTATAAAAGCTAGAGCAGCCTTTTTTGGTAGTGTTCGTATGTATATACCATATTCAGATGAAGTTTAATTTAAAGTTAAAATCCCCTTTCGCCCACAATGAAAAACTAACTAAGTGACCTACATATATAAGAGAAACAAACCTATCAACTAGAGCTGGGCTTCGATTCGACTTCGATTCGATTTAATCGATCGTTTTTTTCGGTCATTAAATCGATTTTTTATCATGCAATTTGGCGAATTTTATTTGAAAATTTAATGTAACGCGCCTTTAATGAACAAGGTGGGTAGTATAATCGGTAGCAAAAAGTTCAATATCTTCCACCCGACTGATCTGCTTTGTCCTCACTAGTTCTTGTTTGTTTTTCAAACAATTTAATGTTGTATCCATCGATTTTAAAGTTTTTCCCACAGACTACCTGAAAATTTAAATTACCGGTGAATCGATCGAAATGATCGATTCTTGAAAACTGAAGATCGAACCCAGCTCTCCTACTATAAATTGTAAATTCTGTAAATTCTGTAAATTCTGTTTTAAGTAGTTGGTAGAGATGAACGTCAAACGCGCAGTTGAGCTATTTTGCGCTGTTGCGTGTGTATGTTTTAAAATTATATAATATGTCAAATAGATGGTACAGGGTATTCTACAATTTCTTTCTTTGAAAATGAGTATAAATAGAGTATGTATTGAGGTGATGATAGCTCATGTTCATTTATCAAAATATTCTTGTGGGTCATGATTCATTTTGTTTTTATTTTGGTTAAAAATTGTGTAATAGACAATATTAAATTAATGTGATATTTCGAACGAGTATTTTAGTAAAATTTATAGATATTGACTAACTAAGCTGGCGATAGCAGTCCTAGAATTTGAATAATTGATCAGCATTGCACATTTCTAAGCTCGTCTTTCACTTTCCTGTTATGGCCTAATCGTTAATTAGACGTGTAATTATAGCGAACCACGTATGTATGTCGAAATAAAACCTTCTATTCCTGATCAAGAATATTATGTATATTTTATGGAGTTTCTCTTTCTTCTAGATGTTATGCACAAAGCTAATAGTCAATTTTGCTTTTTAAGTACAATTTTTTAAAAAAAATTTGAATAACAGAGTGAAGAGGAGTTATGCAATCTGTATAGGTACTTGGAGCTCACAGGACATGATACAACTAAGTTTGTTACAGCTGTGCTCAGTTCTCCCTTCCCTGCGCAGGCAATATTGTGAGCTAAAATAAAGCCATAAATTATACGAACTAATAATTATATGCCATAAAATTGTTGTAAGAAAACGCCAAGCCAAGCTGAGTTAAGCTGAACCAAACTCTGAGCTGAACGCTAAAGGCAGGCAGCCGCAGCGAGTTTAACGACCAACATGAATTATAATCATGGACATTTAAAAAAGGGCAAACAGCGCGGAGTGCGCAACGCTTCGTAGAGTATGCGATTTTTATCACAGCTTATGCACTGCACACAAAGTTAACATAATAAGGTCAACACGCACAGCATGGCCAGAAGATTGAAGGCTGGAGTGCTGGTGGCCAGAGGTGGTTCTTTGGGTGGTTTGTTGGATTGCGTTTGGTGAGCGTAAGAGGGCGTCACTTTAATTAAATGGCAAACGCGAGATGCGCATCGTGTTTTCGTTCCATTTTGCGCCGGAGAGCAAAAGTTCGAGGTCAACCATGAAACATAGATCAGAGGCCATGGCACAACACGGTAATTCCCGTTCCTGGCCCTGGCCTGCTAATTGAGAATTAGCCATCCGGCCGATTCGCCACAATACAACAAAGGGATGGGTCATTTGAATTTACATTTAAACGCATGTGTGCTCGGGTATGTTCGCTAGGACAATCATCAAAGCAGTAGTTTGGAAAAGAGGACTTTATACTGTCTACCGTGGTTGACATGACAAATACTCTACTGTTTCATACGGCACTTATGTACCTTATACCGCTTGTAACTGCTCTGTCTGATGCTGGTAGTCAAGTAAGAGAAAACAACACTCTTAGCAAGACAGAAAAATTGCGTTTAAATTTTGTAATTTAAATGCAAATTGACTGGCAAATGACAAACATTGCAATTAACGAGGGACTGCCAGGCGTATACGCAATGTTCATATCGCTGCCTCGCACTGCATTGTGACGGTCAGTAACATTACCACCGAGAAAGTTGCAAGGTGGGAAAAATAATGCTGTTCATTTAAAGAATTATAAGAACTAAAAATCTAGAAAGATACAATCCGGTTAATGGAAAGTGTAATGATATTCATTAATATTTCTTGGGTAGAATTTTCTGAGACAAAATGTTTGAAATGTAATATTTATACTCTGTACCCATTTAAACTGGGTAGAAACAGGGTTAACAACTACCTCCCCCCTTAACACCGTAATCGATACAATCCAATTAATGCCATAATGTTAAAAGTAGAAGGTTTTTAATCAGAATGTATACTCTATAGCCATCCTGAATTCTTGCTACGCTTCCTATGACAGATTTATAAAATTATATTTCAAATTTGTATACCCTGTACCCAGTTTTTATTGGTAATAAATTTGATAGAATTGAACAAGTTTTGCAGACCACATAAACAATAAATTTAAATATTTTAATTTTCAAATAATTAATTGTTAAGTGACATAATTTCAATAGAAAAATGTGAGTCTAGCATTTAAATCGGTTAATAAATACAGAAGTTATTAACCACGCAATATTTCGAGTCCATTAAAACAGTTATTTTACTATTGTTTATAAATAAATTAATTTATATTCAAAATATTTTAAATTTTGTACTATATGGGTGAGTTCGCAGCGCGAGCTGTGGTACAGAGTACAGAAGCGCACAGAGCGCGCGAGATTTTTAATGCCAATAATTTGGGTATAAATAGGAACAGATTCTATTCAGTCTTGATCTGCCTACTGGTAAGTAACTATTAACGCATCAAATCGCTTTATTTATTTATTTATTTATTAAAAGTGCTTCACATTAGTAACGGTATTATAAGATATTCAATTTTAGCGCCTATTTGGAGCCATCTGCCGAGCTTTCCAGGGAACTGCTCCCACGGGAGACGGCGGCACTGCTTGTGCTGGCCAACATACTACTATATGGCGAACCGTCCAACGAGGGCAGCGTGGTGCTGATGCTGAGCAGGGAGCTCATGTCCTCCGAGTCTATGTCCGAATCAAAATCGGATGGCGTTGGGCGCGTTACGTTGCGCCATTCACTGGCCGCCATCGCCACCGCCTGGGCGGCATGCCGCTTCACCATCAGCTCGTTGCAAATGGGTTCCAGGTCCCGACGCTTGCTTCCGCGCTACAGCTTCGGTGGATTCTAGTTGCGCCCGTGATGAACCAAAGCCCGCACATGCAGTAACTGCGGCTCAGATTCATTCATTACCTCGGTTTCATTCATGGACACCGACGCCGACGTCGAAAATGCTCAAGGCTCCACAATCACGGTTAAATTCACCAACAGCTGGGTCTCAAGATCGCCTTCGCGCTTCTGCTCAAAACTCTCCACGTCACTTATGCATCACTTGTGCCAACTACTTCATCTTGGCTATGGCCATACACCGCTCGTAGGCATCAAACATTTCCAGCCCGTTTTTGTTTAAAACCTAATTTTATTTATTTAAAAATTATTAACCCTGTTTTTCCCATTTTTTAATGGGCCCTAGGTATACAATACAATATTTAATATTCTACAGTATTTCCCTACGGTTGAATGTAGCATAGCCTACTAAGTACTTACAAATGTGTATGGCATGCTGCTATAGTATATACATACAATATAATTTCAATATGAAAATCATTAATTATTCATAATTCTCTTATTTATGACAGACAGACAGGGCTATATCGAACTAACTCGTCATCCTGATCAAGAATATATTATGACCTTTTCTAGAATTTCCCCCTTTTCTGCAATATATACGATCGATAATGTTCCATTGCAACGCATTTCATCACTTAATGACCTTGGAGTAATATTTGATCCTAAATTAAGCTTTACGCTACATATTTCTGCTATTATAAGCAAGGCCAAGGGTATACTTGGATTCATTAAACGCTGGTCTAAAGAATTCTATGACCCTTATTTTACCAAACTTTTGTATACCTCTCTAGTACGTCCCATTCTTGAATACTGCTCATGTGTTTGGTGTCCCCAGCATAGAGTGTATCAAGATAGGATAGAATCAGTTCAGAAACAATTCCTTTTATTTGCTCTTCGAGGATTAAATTGGGATCCTAATCTTCGCTTACCACCTTATTCTGCAAGATTACTTCTTATTAATCTTCCGTCTTTATCTAATCGTAGGACTGTTTTAGGTGTTTTATTTCTTCATAAGTTGATTTTAGGTGAAGTAGACACCCCTGCCCTTTTGAATCAAATTAGTTTTTCAATACCTCGTAGGCCTACTAGGAACTTTCAACCTATTTTTCTTCCTGTATGCACCACTGATTATGCTATGCACAATAATTTCCGGGTTTTATGCTCTATTTATAACGCACATTATAAATTAATATCTTCTGAACTCTCTCTACCTTCTATTAAATTCGCTATCCTACAATATCTAACTCATTCTAACATTTCATCTTAATCAATTTAGATTTGTATATTTGTTTAACACAACTAACCACTAATCTTGGTCTGATTGGGTTTTTCTGGGTTTTCCCATATCCTCGCAGCAAATGCTGGACCTTTATTTTTCTTTTTTATTTTTCATTTATATTTTAATTTATTCTTCCCCCAGATTTTCTTATTTTCTCATATTAAATTTATTTTTTAATTTTAATTTTATTATTCTTAATTTTAATTTGTAATATATTTTTTCTTGGCTGACTGGTCTTAGTTGGCATTTAAATAAATTTAAATAAATAAATAAAAAAATTTAAATAAATAAATATATACTCATTATATGAAATATATATTTTTTATGACAAAGTTATTAACCCTGCTGTTTCCATATTCCCAGGGTATAGAAAAACGAGTTGCTTAACAGAGGTTCGGTTTGTTTGATTATCCGAACATTAGCATTAAATTGTCCACTACATTCTAGTTATTTTCTTAAATTCACAATAGGTAAATTGCATTATCTTGCTCATTGCAAGACCTAGACCAAAGGTGCCCATGGATTTGATCGTTAAATGCCAGGCATAAGCAGTGTTTGGGTCCCTCTGTCCTGGACGTCTTTCAGCGTTGTCGTTTGAACTGACACTTCTTCGACAGCTACATTGTCCCTTGGATGAGTTCTTCATGCCGTTGCCGTTTCGTTTGTTGCACGTTGAACTTTGGAGGCGTCGAAAGGTCCTAATTATCTTAATTAATGTGTGTAAAAGTGAAACTCGTGGAAGACAAATGAGCCAGGTCTGGTTGTGGGTCCTTCTGGCAGTTACTCAGTTGCCGAGCACCGCAACGACGTTTGTGGCTGCCATTTTAATTGTCTCTCTGCATGTGTGTGTTAGTGTGCATAGGTGATTTTCATTAATTTTCTTTCGTTTTTCAAGCAACCAATGGCGGCGGTTGGCTACGATTTTAGTTTATGGTTTACTGGCTACCGGCCGTAAGCCTCCATCAGCTACGGGTGAGAAAAAGTGAGACAAGAAAGGCGATGGCTAAAATGCTATTAGCTGCCAGAGAATGACTGTGCATCGCAACGTTACGACAGTGTCAGAAGGGAGAGGCTAGTATTGAAGGTATACAAAAAAATAACGAAAACAATTGCATAGCATAAGGCGCTATAGGAACATTCGAAATACAAATAAACGTTGGATACTAAATGAAATTAATCCTCAAACTGTGTTATGGGTTGGCTTCCCTTTTATGTATATCCCCATGTGTTGTTAGGGTACAATTTTTGGCTGTACGGATTCTACACTTATTAATAATAAAATAATAATAATTTTAATAATTTGCTTAGTTGCTGCGTATTTACTATAGATGCTGTGTTTTGCAAAGACATCTTATAGTATCAATACTATACATACATACATATGTACATTTACTTGTACGTAACTTAGTTTGTTTGTGGAACTTAAAGTTGGCGCATGATTTACGGCAACTCTTACGGTCGAAGAGAAATGATGAATTGCTCGGTTACTCGTAAGGAATGTATTCAGAAAGCTTTGCATTAATATGGCTTCCGCACGAAATGCTGTGACATGCGGTTATCAGTATGTGGATGCTAATTTGTGATTATGAAATTAGTTTCATTTAATAAATGGTGGGCTTTTATTTAACGACTCCCTTCCTTCCCTACCTCTTAACTGCGCTGCCTACATTTTTAAACGGTTTCTATTTGGGTTCCACTTGGGTTATAATGCTAAAACGTTTCAGTTCAGTGCGCATTCGCTTTCCAATGAGAGAATAAAGCTCTGCTCTCACACTGGAGTCTTGTTCTCGTCAAAGCTTCATGTGGAACGTTGAATGTGTATGCGAGGGGCATACAACTTTATTTCGCCCTACGAAAACAACTAGCACAACATTTTTGGCGTTCACGTAGTTCATATTATTTTTCGAAATATTCTCTTAATTGTACTTATTTTCCTTGCCATTTGATGTGGAGTGACAACACTGACCTTCACATTGACTTTTTCTCATTGCTTGCATTAAAATCGCTATTTATTTTATCGTATTTCTACAAATCAAAATATCTTAAAATTAATGTTAATTGCACACTTTGCTTCAGTATTGGTTATAGCTGTTCCTGGCGTTTAGTATTACGAGTTGAGTTTGGGTTCGTTATCGGTTCAATTGAGAATTTTCGAGTATTAGGCGGCCGTCGTTTGCTGCTGCTCCTGTGTGGTGGATGAAGAAGCCACAGACGTACTGTCTGGATTTTTCTCGCTTATTGCGAGCCAGGGGCACCGCTTCTGCAGCTCCAAGCGGTATCTCGGATGACTGATGGCGTACACAAATGGATCGATGCAGGCGACCATCTTGCAGGTACAGGCTGGTATCATTGTGGCACCCGGGGTTAACAGACTCTTATCGCCGAATGCTCCTATTAGGGACATTATGCCGTACGGCGTCCAGGACACGAAGAATAGAAAGCATATGGTAATGGCCGCCTTGGCTATGCGTATTTCTGCGGTTTCCTTGTTCTTGTCTACATTGGAGCGCAATGATTCGACATTCATTTTCTTTGCCTGATCTCGTAGCGCCTTCTCGTGACTGAAGACATGGCCCACAATTTGACTGTAGTAGTAGAGAATCATTGTGGTTGGACAGACAAAGCTAAAGAAGAATATAACACCAACAAACATGCGCGTATCAAAGTTGTCTGTTAAATAGTCAAAAGAGCAGGAGGTCAAATATCCTTCAGGCACGAAGCGTCCCCAGGTTTCAGTATAGCAGGCCACCACAAAGGGCGTGGCATACATATATATAAAGATGATCATGGCTATGGCCTTGCCGTGCGTCATTTTGCCCTCCATGGGCCGTGTGATCACATTGTAACGATCGTAGGCAATGAAGGCGTTGGTTGCTCCTGCTCCGATCCCTGTGTAGGATCCAATTATGCCGTAGATCTGGCATCCCAGATTTCCGAGTGCATACCCTTGATTGAAGCTATTGTAGATGAATATAGGCGTCTTGACCATCATAAGAAAGTCGCAGATGGCCAGATTGATGACCAGAATGTTCGATGGCGTTCGCAAAGACTTGGCTGCCGAGAATACCCAAATGACCAAGCCGTTGCCTATTAACGACATAAAGGTAAAGAATATGTATAGTGTACCCAGCAGATAGTTCATGGACTCCGGCGGCTCTGGATATGTTAGCCAGTGTTCGGGTATGTGACGGAGCTCCTCCGGCGGCACATTCCAGCCCAGCAGCCTGACATCGGCTGATTGACGTGCCTCCGGTTGCAATACCGTTGATACATTCCCGATATTGGTTATGTTATACTCCATTCCTGAACCAAAAGCACACTTTACTAGCCCGGTCACTCTCCATGACAAAATCAGTGCTTGCTAAACTCGTGCTTTATATAGTATCTGCAGTTTACAGCCGCAATTGGATTACCTTTATATCTGCATCACCATTCGAGGATTACCACGCTTGGATTTCAATAATCCCTTTGCAAAATTTGCTGAACTAATTGATTTTCATTGATTTTCTACATTGACATTACAAAGAACGTGATTAACCACCTAACATCTCCCCAATCGTTTTGCATTTGGTGTTTTCTAATTGGTATTTGAATGTCACTTGGCTTTTCTTTACACAAATAGGTTAAGACTATAGCTATTCAACTTTATTATATATTTCTTATATGATCTTAATTTATTTAAATTACATTGTCAGCACAGATTATTGTTGTGGATGTGGAAGAGCACATATATTTATGTCTAAGTTAATAACTTTGTCCAAGTTGATTGGCTTGATTGGCTAAATCTATCATATCCATGTCCATCTGTCTGTTTGTTTGTACGAACACGTCGATCTCAGCAACTACTAAAAGCTTTTTACCAAGCCATACGCAGATCCAGTTTAACAAAATTTTTTTGTTGTTGTTGTTGTTTAATATCTTTTGTGCTCATCAACCAACTAACCCTATTTTTACTCAATTAATGGGTACAGGGTATAACGAGGCCATTACAAGCATAAAAATCAAAATAAATGGTATAGATATTGTATTGTCTTTTTCGCCCACTTATTAACCCATAAAACAAATGTGTAGCATATTTTCCTGTAATCCCAAGAGCTCACAGACGTATGTAAGTACACATACAGATATACATTTGCTTAGGTCTCTGAATAATTATATGACGCTGGTGTGCACCTACAATTTAGGTCATAAATCATATGGAAAAAGTCCACAAATGGCATGCAAATATTCCCTAATACCCCCACCAGACTACGAACCGCACCACGTACCCCTCATATACATACATCAAACTCAATTCAGAATTTCATATGCCTACGAACACACCAATATATGTATGTACCAAGTACATACAAATACAGATTTCACTTTGTTTGATTTTAGAGCTCGGATATACTACATATGTTCCCCTTAGCTCGAATCGCATACGCGACATCCTCTAGAGGAGACAAAGTTCACTTGTGGAAGAGCACTGAGCTCTAAGCACTGAATACATAGAGGCGTAGTTTTGGAAAAACTGAAACTGTAGTAACTTTTTGCGATATGAAAAGAAAGGGTTAGGTATCTAAAAATTAAAACAAACTCGATGGGCTTACTCCATAAGAAATTCTAAATACCGAATATGGTGTCTCTAGCTCTTATAGTTGCTGAGGTGTTTGTTCAGACGGACAATTAGACAGACAGACAGACGGATCGACCTACAGACTGACATGGCTATATGGCTCAGCTCGTCGTCTGCATATCGTCTTTCCACTAACTTAATATATCCTTTTTACCTTTTTAAAGTAAAGGGTCTAATTACAAAAGGTCTTATGAAGTTTAAAACAGAAAGAAGGCATGGCAGACCCCACAAAATATATGTATTCGTGATCAGGACGAGAAGACGATATAAAGCAACTAATTTTTTCAGCTTTTGACTTCAGCTTCGCCTCAGCACGTACCATAAATGCTGTCTCACAAACAAAGTAAAATAGCTAAAAAATCTACGAAAAATTGCGTGAAATATTAAACAACAAATACTGCACATAATTACTATAAAAACTCGAAATATCGAATAGACACCACAAGAGCTTTCTAAGCTGGTTTTAATTAACAGACATCAAGTGAAAAGATTTTAAGGATTTTCGTGGCAGGTCCCATACATCAGAGCCTGCAAGCTATTCAGACGGTAAGCTGAAGCGAATAGTATGTCAAATGGGTGAGATAGAGCCTGAAAGGGCTGGCCCGTTCACTACCGCCATATTTAAATTCATTAAGATGGCGTCGCCATAGTCATCTTTATTGTTGTCGTTGCTGTTGTCACCAGCATCGCATTAATATGGCAAGAAAAATATTTATAGGAGTTACTACATCCTTGAGCACTGTGCCACTTATTGTTGTGGTGCTCGAGTGCGCGTTAAAGAAATTAATTAATATTCTGCTGCACACTTTGCCCCTCGCAGAAGCACATGCTCTAGCACACTCATATAGGGTGATGGGCTTAATAATGTGCATGTGTGACGAGCTTTTTCTTACGGCTTATATAAAGCTGTTTCCAAGATGCCTGTTCTTTTCAGTCTATCGCTCTTTAATGTAAATTAACAATTCTGGTAACTGTCTCCTCACCACTTAAAGTGCGACTATACTCCCCATAGACCTGATGGCACGAAGATCATCCACAATGTCAGCTCTACGAGTAAGAGAGCCCAAACAATGAACCGGTCGTAGCTTTGGTCACTCTAAAAATTTGTCAGAGTACCATCACTGCCCCACAGGAACGAAGTACTGTGTGGATCCGATGCGTACAGGTCCATATAAAGATATCAAAATCTTCACGGATATCTCTAAACAGAAGAACAGGTCAGAGCAGGTCAGAATTCTGTTCCATACCGAATATTAAAACCTCCTTCAGACTTTCAGATCTATGCAGCGTTTTTGAAGCGGAAGTCATTGACATACAAATGGCACTCACGACGACAGTCAATACAAATATCAATGGGAAGGGTGTTTGTATACACTCTCATGGCCAGCCAGCTATCAGAGCTTAACAAGCGCTATCTTATAACTTTAGAGGAATCAGAAACTATCGCAAGTCTTTTCTGGAGATGGCCAATCACTTTGAAGTTCCAGGATTTAGGAATATCGGGAGCAATTGTAGAGCACACAAGCTAGTAAGTTATGACACTACCACGACTCTCCTTCCGGTCAAAAAAAGCTCAGGTATTCCCATGGCTAGCTGCAAATTAGGGATAATAGCTCATTTTGGGTCACACGCAAATTCCAGCTGGCGCTCTCAATCTAATATCTGTATACAGTCAAAACTAACTTGGCCTACCCGTTGCAAAAGTCGGTCCCTTGAGCTGTGCCGGATAAATAGAACGAATTGCTTCAACGACTTCGATTTATGGGATCATACTTTCTTAAGGATATCTCAGATCTTGCCAACTAATCTTTCAAACAGCTTTCAAAATACATACTGGATGGTTTTGTTAACCTCTTTTCCAAGTAGGATCACGGACCCCATATGTGATATGATTCCACCAGCCGTCCTAACCAAACCTAACCTTTATAATTCTCCTCATTCCCCCGCTAACCAAAAAATCAATTAGGCAATAATTTTCAGTTTTAAAGCCACAGTTTGAAGGGCAAACCTTAGGACTTGGCTTGTACGTAGCCTATTGGCATTCGCCATCAATGCTGTGAATTATATATATATATTTATGATAATAATATAATGATATATATAGATAGCCAACTAGTTCCTACAAAATTTAGTATTTAGGCTCACCTATGCGGCAATCAGATCAAGTTGTACCCACTAAAGCAGCCCATTCACACTGTGGACTGTGGATTCCACAGTCGAATTTGTTGGGCGAACATGTTGAACATTTTTGTTCGGAAAGATAGAAACGTTTCTGACAAAACAAACTAACAAATTGGATGGTGGGGTTCGATCAAACATGATTTGTGAAAAGTTTTGCTTGCGTCTACACTATCTGCAGACATGTTAATGCGTTGACAGTGGTTTACAAATAATGTTCGAAAGAATGTTTGCCTTCGTTGGTGGGCAACTGCAATTTTGTTAGACCGAGCATGTTCATCCAACAAATTCGACTGTGGATGCGACTTTTAACCTAACAAATCCATTTATTGTAGTAACAGTTTTAAGGCTACTCTCTCATGTGCTTATGTTTGTATATACTCAAAGAACAGGGTCAACTACTGTCGGTTACGTCCGACTGTAGCATTGCTTCCGAATGATCTTCCCCGACCAAACTTCCATTTAAAGTAATGCCTGCCTTTTCAGCTTTTAAGTTCAAAAATGAGTTTAGCCTTAGCCTTTATTCTGAAATTGATAAGAGCATTCTGTTGAAGTAAAGATCTTGTCAGAAACAAATAAAAATTGCAGTTTGTTACGTCTGTCATGTAGGCTCTGCTTCTTAATACGTGCGGCTGTCATCCTGGATTAGTCTATATATTCCTAAATGTTCTTTATGGCCTTTGTGGCGGCATTGTTTGCCATTAAAGGAACGAATTGAACTAATAGTCCCGAAGTTACCTTTTCACATATGAGGCGACGACGCGTGTAAAAGTTTTTCTTGCGCGAAATTAGACAAGGCACCCAAAAGCGCCAGTTTCCCATGCCACAGCTGCTTTAATCAACGACGTGCGCTCGTTTAACACAAATTCAATTGTGTTGCGTAAGAAAACTCCACTCCACTCATGATTAACGCATTTGGCTTTTAATTTTTCTCAACACACAGGCTCCTGCGTTTGTTGATAAAATTTTAACATGCTGCCTGCCCTTCGTAAAAGCCTGAAACTTTTGGGCCATTGCTGGCGGCCCAATACAGAACAAGCCCTAATACATACTGTATCTGACTGGAAAAGCTTTGAAGGTGAACGGACAGGCTGACGTAGGGCAGAGAACTGAAAAAAAACGCCTTTGCCACACTTTTTAGCCGTAACCATAGCGAAAGGAAGTCGTACAGCTTCTGTCTTTCGGAAGTACACTCACTGCTCAGTGGGTATATCGCTGTAATTAAAAATCATCATTGACAGTCAAATATTTTCCGTGAATAAAAAACATACTTTTAACGAGAATTAATAAACTCGTTGGAATGCAAAAGTTATAGGTGGCATAGAATTAAACAGCCGTTATGTTTTTGTTTAAGTTCAGTTGAGTGCCATAGCCTTTAACCCATGTATCAAGTAACTGAATTTGTTGTTGGATGGCAACTTCTCTACCTTTTTTTGTACTTATCTCGCTTTCTTGAACTTTTTTTGCAGAAAATTCTCTAAGCTGTCTTTAAATTTCTTCCGAAAAGTTAAGTGCAAAAGCAGCCTATGCTTTTTCCCAGGACACACAGGCTCAGTCCCCTTTCGAATGAGCAGATCAACAGATTAAATAAAAGTTTGGTTGTTGCTCCTAATTCCCCAGTTGAAGCTGAGGCAAACACCTGCCGCATAAATAATTGTGTTTATAATGTTTGTCATTTGGTTAAAATACGCGCTGATTGCGGTTAATGATGACACTCTAGATAACCCTAAACGAAAAACTTCCAGCAAATGTGGTGCGTCTACTACTATGCGCTTGTTCTAGAATCCAAGCATTAAACTAAATGACACGACATGTCAGCGCTGATAACTCTGACAAACCCGTGGCATATACATTTGGTGTCATTTCAATGAAATTTAGGATACAATTGAGATACTTAATTTTGCTATTAAATGTTTATGTTCAAAAATGTTATCAATAACGATAACACTTCCGTTTGTCACGTTAAATTGGTTCAGTCGATGTGACTGTATCTTTGGGCCAATGTATTTCAGATTAGCCATTTTAATGTTCCAATTGCCCTTATGTTGCTTTCAAATTCGTATTTAACTGGTTTTACACTCATGTAAGAAGCATTTAAACTGGCAAACAACAAGAGACAAAGTCTGAAACAATTATTTAGGATTCTTTTACTCTGAATTTTATTAAAAACTAATGAGCGCTTTCCACTATAATGCCCTCTTTCTCAAACTTGCGAAATTTTTAAAATTTATTTACATACAGGATATTTAACATATTAGTTATCAATGAAGATACAGCTACACTATGAATACTCTCGTATACCCAGAAAATACCTTCGCAAAAAAAGTAAATAAAATTAATAAAAGGAAAATATCACAGACATACAGGCACGCTCTCAAGGTTTAAGTACTGTTCTTACTGGCATTGTCTTCTTAATCCATTCCTCTCCAATAGCCCATCACACCCGACTCGTTTCAATGGAAGCCTGTGGCTTTCGTGCAATTGTAATGCATTGTCGATGTGAAAAAGATTGCGTTAAAAGGAAATTCATTTGTTAAAAAATAATGAGAATGCCCTACAACAAGTGATAAGATATTAAGAGCCTGAATTAAGTTTACCTAAGATAATTTGGTCCCATTTATCTCTAGGACGCATCTAATAAGTAGCGGGAAGCTGTAATAATTTTAAAGCTACAATCTTGAAATTGGCGTGTACTTAGCATATAACATTATCTATCGGTAGTGTAAATTGCAATACAATCGGATAAGAGTCTTCAGAAATATGCAACAGAAAATTTGGTGGACCAAACTACAAAATCTTCTACTGTGCGCTTGGGCCGATTATTTATTATATCTAGGTAACAATCAACCATTGTTTATAGATTTTTTTTTTGTAATTAAATGTTTGTGTTTTTAAAATATCAGAAATAAAAATGATTAATGTATAAATTCGTTTTAGAATTACATAAATCAAATCGTCGTCTTCATTGTTACACAATTGACCTCTGCAAACCGTCGTGTTGCGTTTTAAACTAAATAGTCTTTTTCTCTGTATCCGTTATTTGTATAGCGTTGCCAGACTGTATGCTATATAACGTTATCAGCCTGTATGCTGTGTGGCGTTACCACATCTTTGCCTGATATTATTTAAAATTTCGGTAATATATTACAAACTTATACCTCTACTAAGAATTTCGTTTTGGAGCTCAATATCCCTCATTTAGATGCTAAATATTAAAATTAAATCAATTGATTAAAAAATAGGAGAATTATTAAAATTTTTATATATTTATAATGAGAGTCCTTAACACTCTTTTATGTAAGAAGCTTAGTTGCTTGAGAGTCTGAGCTTATTTTAATATTTCTTAAATACTTAGTTTTATATCTGCATTTCTTAATCTTATCCGCAGAAGTTTTATTATAAATATATTGACTCCCACATAGATTTATTCACAAATTGAAGCTTAATTTGTTAGGCATCAAAGCAACATGTTCCAGCTCAACTAGGTACTGCTCAGGAATCGTTCATTTCATTTCTTTATTTAATTTTTTTCAGCTCACTAATTTAGCTTCATTTCCTTATTTAATGGCTGACGCAATGTTGTCGTTGATTACACTACAGAAGGAAGACGCAAGTATTTGAGTCAGGGGAGACAGGACAGAGAGACGTTTGCTGGCCTTCATTAAGACCATTTGCAGCAATCATTTTCAGTTGTAAAAAAACGAGTCGGAAGCAACCGACAGTGGAATATCCTGCACTTTCCTTACTTTTCAATGTCGTACAAAGTGCGGCAGCAATGATTCTTCTTAACTTTATATTTCTGAATCGGCATTTGAAATTTTGAACCGATGAATGTACAATATTATGCTCTTATTCAATTTAAATCCATTAACAAAATTGATTTAATATACTAAAATCAATCAAATTACGAAATCAATACTCGATGTACTGATAAAAAAATATTTTTTTGTGGGGTTTGCCACGCTTTCTTCTGCATGTGCACAATGTTATTATACCCTATTTTTTTTTGGATGCAGGGTGTGTAAATTAAAAATTGTAGACGAACAGCAAGGAGATTAAATTTCTCGATTTGAACCAAGCTTGTTTGGAGCCAGACAGGAGAGCGCAAAATGAAATTCATTGGAATCTTAAATTTAAATTAACATACTTAATTTCTGAACGTATACACATCCACGAACGCACCCTGCGCACTGTAATGAATTGCGACAATTGATTTTCAAGTAATTAGCACTTTTCAAGACGACGCTCATTTAGCCAACGGATCTGGCCCCAGACTGTTACCCCTGCTAGGTCACCTCTTGTCCTTGTGTAAAAGTAATATTAAAATTTCGGTGCCTGAACCGAAAGTTTCAATTGTTTGGCGACATTTGTCAGGAAGTGCGTTAAATTCTATGGAAATTGCCGTTAATGAAAACGCTAAAATGGCAAATAGTTTCATTTACCGAATATTGGCCATTTGCCAACAGTGTCGATTTTCCTCGTCTTATGTTGCTAATGGTTCTATGTGGAGTGAATGTAATTTCTCCATATGAGTAAGAGCAACAGCTGTTCAATCTAACGTTCTTAAACTGTAGATGGCAGTGCTTATTAGGCAAGAAGAGCTTGCCCCAATGGAGTAAAACGGAATAAATAGATGTCGGTACAAATGAACGGAAATGAACGCAAAGGTCGAAAGGGGTTAAGGTGTGGACTAGTATACACATCACGTATAGGTTGGCAAAGGAAAAGGAGAATAAGGAGAACAACTATTCCAAGGCAAACATTCTTTTAATTTAATTTAAATTTTTTATGGAAATTGTGGGATTATCACACAATAAATTAACTTATATTGCTTCCAAGTGATAAAATATAGTTCTATTGGACTCTGTACTTTAAAGATATAGATAAGTTTTTATATATTTAGATATATATGCTTAGTCGGGTCTGTCGCGCCTTCTTCTATTTGTTACACTTGTTCTAATTTATACTTTGTACCTATTAAAAATGTGTAAAAACAGGGTTAATAACTTTGGGAGAATGTGTGAAACGGGTAGAAAAAGCGTGACATACCCCACCAAATATATGGCATATAAAAAAAAACAATTGTTTAAAGAGTATTATGTTGAAAATTACCGTCCAGAATATTCTACTTTTTGTTCCTTCTCACTGTAGCTTTCTATAATTTTTACAGAATAATTATTTATTTATTTATTTATAAAATGATGCTTGACAAAAATATACAAACACAATAATAATTAACTTCCTTCGACTCTATAAAATATTATTACGGTTCAAATTACTATTATTTTGGAAAATGTTATTCAGTACAACAGGGAAAATATATAAAATACATTTATTATGCTAGAAAGACCTTTATTGTTGTCAATTTCTATTAATTAAATAAAATTTGGCTGCGGTATCAAATAAAACAGTTTTGCAATGAATAGAAATTCAATTAAATTGTTCTATATCGTTGATGCTCATATTGTTGCTCTAGAAAGCTTACAAAATCGCTTTTCAGAAGGGGTTAATTTTTAATAGTATAGCTTACATTTGTTGGGTTGAAGTACGCGTTGTACTAGGTAAAGGAATAAATAGATAGTACAGTACAGTAGGAGACTCAGCACTTTGTATTTCAATAATTATTTACATACATGCAAGCTATGCACGTAGACGACATAAATGCGGTATTAATTTTGTTGATTTTACATACATATGTACATAGCTTTAGTTTAAATTGAGATAAACTGAGTACCTATTCATATTCCTCTCTCTTCTTAGTAGGAAACATTTTTAAATTCATTCCATACTTAAGGTTAATATAAGGTAATTTGGAGTCCAGCATTTGAATGTAGAAACCACACTTAATCGTTGTGAAAGCAGTAACTACGATTACACACTTAATCGTTGAGCATCAACACTTGATGGCACTTTACGTAGTTATTGACTCTAGGTTATTTTTGCTGGGGTTGCATTATGGGTTGAATGTCATGCTTGCATGTTTGCGGTTGAATATTAAGAGCCACAGATACTTATTATTCGAGGGCAGTTTGAAAGGTTACAATAAAATGAGTTTATTTTGGTCCCTTGCACCATTTTATAAAACTTTATTTAATCTACAAGGACGTTGTTATTTTGTGTTGGTAAATATTTTTTTTATGTAATAATAGCTACTATTCAGTACTTTTAGAAAACCCTTCGAAAATGTGCTTAACACAGTTCGTACATTTGGTTTTATGACGGAAAGTCGTAATATCGTATCTGATTAAACAAAAATATGCTAACTAGGCGCCTATGATTTTAACAATCATTAACTTAAATTATAAGATACTAAACATAAACTAACTAACATACTTAACATACAAACAACGTATGTTTATGTGACATCATTTTGTTCAGACAGACAGACCGTCCGTAACGAAGAGTACTTAGGGCCACGTAGATTCATGTTTAAAATATAGTTTCTGCTATAGTGTTCTCAAATATAGTTTGTTTTACATTTCAGATATCTCAAAAAGATATATCGCAAAGAAACTGCAAACTGTGAATTTCTATCTATATGTTACCTGTGCTATTTTCTATCGAGGCTTAAATTTTCAGTTCGATTAGATAATAAACACTGTGATGTTAAGAAATTTTATTCTCCGGATAGTATGGGGCACGTTTTCACTTCCGGTTTCGAAAAACGAATAACACACATTTGCACAAAGTTATTACCCATTTAATGGGTACAAGGTAAAATAGTATACTACGCTACACGTTTTCCTTTGCTCAAAGTCAATTCGCGATAAATTCGACGTAATTTTATGTCACTTGAATAGATCATGCTTTTTGTTTGGTCGTTATCCTTCAAAATTGCGCACATATCGCACATGGTGATTCAAGTTGTTCGTTATGTTGGACTCTTTTTTTATTACAAAACATTAAAATAGGCCGAGTAGCAACATTATCCAAGTCGCCCTAAGAAAAATTCTTAGCACTTATAGGTTCTAAGCTTAGAAAATTAGCAGAAGGCGTCATGTTTTATCTTAATTTCTCAAACTATGGATAGAACGTGAAAGGGGGTACACACAGTATATTTAGTGATTCAGACCAGCGACATATACATATGAAGGAAGACCTCTAACTCCCATGACTTCTTGGTTAAAATCAAGGAAAAATGTAATGTTAAGACAAGTTTTACAGATACGCGGCGTCCTATTAACAAAGATAATGTCTATTCACATCTAAAAATAGTAATATCGCTTATAACATCGTGCATAGAATATAATTTATTTACCCTTCTGGCTTACCATGGGTCATTTATATTAATAATTGGCCAAAGACACAAATAGTCACAGCACGATAAAGCTGCAATGGATACGGTAACCATTACACACATAGAATACACATGTAAATGGCAGGCATCAGGTGTACAAAGCAGACAACCAATTTGCAACCTTATATGAAAAATGTCAGCAAATGTAAAAGCATTTGATATTTATATGCACAGCGACCCCTACACACACGCTCACGTAAATACACACACACACAATTCACACTTAAGCTTTGCTGCACACTCACATAACTCCAACTAGTGGAAAGGCAAAAGTATTCAATTTTAAATTTTTATTGGTGTTTGCCTGGAAAAATGTCAAAGTGTATGGCGTCCTAAAAACCCAAAACTCGTATGCTCACATGAGTGTGGTCATTGACATTGCACTTTATTCTGATGACTGCAGTGAATGCAGTTCTAAACCGAAAAAATGTGTTGCCCTGGTTTTGATATTCTTGTTCTTAAATTTGGGTTGATTTGTCAAGTATTGTCACCTGGCGGCATCTTGAAATATAATATAATTTCTTAAGTTCGGTACTTACCCAGAGGTGCAAATTCAGATTTCCGATTAGGGTGTGTGCCATGCTTTAATGGCCGCGCTGCCAGAAGGCGAGTAATATGCAATATTGCGTGGTTAATAACTCCTGTGCTTACTAACCGATTGCAATGCGCTGTTCAGGATAGGTAGAGATTGTGGTCTCAAATATATATGCTGAATAGCATCATTCTATGTTCAACAAAACGCTTGTTATTCAACATTTTATGTGCAATTTTTTAATGGTTGTATAAGTTTTATTGATATTGGGAAAAGGGGCGCGTGGCATCCAATTTTTGAAACAAATTTGATTTCCCCAAAATATGTACCTACCCATAGCAATAAAAACGGCTCTAGCTTTTGTAGTTGCTGAGATCGACGCGTTGATTCAAATAGACGGACAGAAGGACACACGGACAGACGGACAGACATACAGGGGTCATTCGGCTCAGCTCGTCGACCTGATCAAGAATATACATTCTTTTGGGGTCTGCTGCGCCTCCTTGTGCCTCTTGCATACATTCTTCCAAAGTTATACTCCCAAAGTTATTAAAATTAAATGTATTTTAATTTCATATTCTTCTAATTATTATGAATAAAATACAACTACAAACAAATTGCAGATAATCCCGTTCCTCGAAGGAACTGGACAGAGCACGTTAGCCTGGATGGGGTTATTATCATTTTGCACACATTTATAGAAACATATAAATGAGTCTACGTAGGTACATAATGGCATACACAGAAAGAGACAAAAAAGGCCAGGACACAAACCAATGGCCTTGACATTTCTTGTGCCTATCGCTCTTAGTACAGGCGTTGAAATTGTAATTTGTGTAATCTCAGGTGGGCAACAAGCAGTCTGGGATACGACAGAGAAATCAAAATGGCGTCGAGGCGTATGCGTGAATAGATGGGGTATGACTCTATTTGAATGGAGTGTTATGGGATGAAATGAGATTTGCGAAAACCACTTAATTCTCGTGGCAGCTGTGTTTGTGGCACTTGCGTGTGTTTTCCTAATTAACAACAGAATAATGCTAATCCAACAAGAAAGGCAGAAAAAGAAAAATACCCTTGATATATACTTGTAACTGTATATGTGTATATACTTCATCGCGTTAAAATTAATTAATTTATTTATTTCATAATATGTATTGTATATTACATTAAGAGTGCACTATGTAAATCATGAAAATCGCCAACTGAATTCCAAATCAACTTGGGTTTAACTAATTTGTGTATTGTTGCATGGATTGGTATTGTTGCATGTTTGTGTAAGTGTGTGTTTGCCTAAGCTCTTAATGGTCCTTTTACATGTGGCGGGTGTTGCCCATGCCGCCATGTCCCGACTGCGAAGCGCCCTTGTTGAAGCCCATCTGCAAGTTGAGCTCGCCCTCATGCGCGCGGAGCTGTTCCTCGGTGAAGGTGCGCTCATTTTTGTCGGACATCTTGGGTCCCAGGGCCGGACCAGTGAACTCCGGATGCTTTTGTGTCTGCAGCAGAATCATGAATATATTTTTAAACAGTTTAAAACAAATGTTATGCCATAACTCACGATGCGTCCTAGGGCATATAGCGACAGGGTGACTTGTGGGATATTACGGCGCTCGAACAAATCGGCAGTTTGGAATATTTCTTCCTCTGGTACGCCGTACTTCTTGACCGCAGCCTGGAAGCGTTGAATGTTTTCCATCAGCTGGAAATTTGTTCCACGCTCCTGGATCTTTTTGACGGAGCCTGGGGTCAATTTGTTGGCCAACTTGCAGAGCCAGATGCCGTCCTTAAGAATATCTTCATACTGGCCGCTGGGCACCTTCTCGCCAATCACAGCGAAGATCCAGTTAAGAACCTCCTGTTCTTGTTCCTTATTACGTGGCTAAATGGTGCCAAAATCAAACGAAACATAAGCTCAAAAGTTGTATTCCACGCAAATCAATGCGCTATAGGCAAAGATAACTTATTAAATACTTAAAGATAGAACAAATGTTGAACGGAATAAACCGCATTCAAAAATAACGTAGTAAAGCCCAACCATATGGCAACAGAGCAGATGTCCTCTATATGCTTCGTCTGGTAAATGTGTTCAATATCAAAAGCTAAAGGCAAATAACGACCAGAATATCTAAAAGGTCCTACGCAAACTCTGAACACACGCAGGTCATCAAGAGTAAATTCCGTTTAAGCCCAACAAACCCATTTGAATTGCTAAGAAACCCACCGAAAAAGGCGCAGTCGGGCGCAACCGATATTAGGAGACTTTACCTCGGCACTCGTTTTCGGCAATTGTACTTCCGAATACGAAACTTTAACGGTATAGACATCGTGACATTAGTCCTTATAGAAGAACTCATATGCTGAATCCTGAGATTCACAATATAGTTGTTCACACAGAAGGACATCAGTGGACAAAGTTCTTCCACCTGATATATTTAATGAGATACGCGAAACCCACTGCTGTCTGCTACGCATATTTTCTATTTAAACTAATTTTAATAGACCCTTTTTGTACAGCGCCAAAGTACGGGAGCTTAAAAGCAACTGAAAGTACATTAATTTTCCAATTAATTAATTTCGGTTTTAATACCGCGACACGGGAAAGCTTTACTGCAGCCGCGGTCACTAGAGCTGTCAAGAGCCGACAGGCGTCGCTATTTATGTGACAGTTTACAGTGAAATCCAACAACTGTTTAATTGAAATATACCTCGGGGCTGGGTTGACAGGAGTTTCGCTTATTTCAAGTACAATTTGTGTCAGTTCCGCACGACATTTTGTGTCGGCATGGAAACTGACCAACTGTTTGCTATTTGTTGTAATTATTTGTATATACATATACGAGTATATACTAGTTGATCTAATTTGAAGATAATACTAGGTAACATTCCCCTGTGTGTTGCATCCACTGCACTGTATCCGATTGCGTATTTTCGTTAAATCTTCATTCCGTTTTGAGTTTATATTATTTTACATAATAATTCATTTTTGCAGCAATTTTTTATGCACCTGACATGCTCTATCAAATGGCCTTGCCTATCGTACACTCTTGGATAAACGAACAGCCGTGACCTTCAAATAACCCACAATTTGCCGCCCCTGTTTACAGTTTAAAGTTTCCCGGTCTGTTTTCAGTTCAGCTGTTTGCCTTTTTCCGCACATAAATAAAAATTTTCATTTGAATATAAAGATATACGTTCATCTCTGCGCTTTATTCTGTTTTTTGTTGTCTGTTTCGTATATTTGTTGTTGTTATTATTCCAATTTGTCACTTGGCCTACTGCCAATTGGCGGTTGGAGGCCGACATTAACCGGCAATGAAATAAAAATGTACAAGTGCGTGGGCTCCACGCAACAAACCCAAACATTCATGGTGTTCTAGAATTAAACTGCCAAAAGACTTTTTTAACGTCAACGTAATGTTACAATTTGATAACCTTAGCTATATAAGAACTTTCAATAGGAAATATTCAATTAATTTGAGAAGAAAGGACTTTTGATTGAAAGAGAATACATGAAAAACAGACTATTTACTTTTATTCATCATTGTAATATTTGAGAATGAAATGATAATATCAACATTATATTTAATTTAATTTTACGTCATCTATAGTTGATACTAACAACTCATTAAATTTAATTGTTTCATTCTAATTTAAACAAAGGAGAACAGAAAACAAATTTAATCGTTTAATTTAAAATAATACATTGGAGAAACCTCGCAATAAATTATACATAAATTTTGCGTTTTTATGGCTTTTAGTTTCTCTGCCAGACACAGGTCAACATTAAATTGGGATCGACCTCGAGCCTGAGCAACAGTTTGTTTAAAAACTATAAATATAAAATGTACAACAGACAAACAAAATTAAATTTTGGCACGATGATCTCATAAATTGCATTAAATTTAAACTAACTAACAATGCAAATAGTTGTATTTTGGTACATTTTTAGTGAAAACAAAAGTAAGTACTAACATTACTATATTATCAATGTTAGCATTTTACTTTATTATGTGTATCTAACGTAGCTCCTATATAGTATAACCATTATGTGATTTTCCAGCAGAGCTTGCAATTTTGTGCTTTGCATTACCTCAGTAAAAGAAACATGATAAAGATTTCATAAAATACGCAGCGAATCATGCAAATATCTGCAATTGAATTTACAGCGCAACAATTGCAATTCCAAATATGCATAATTTATGCATTAACTAGAATGTACTGTACATCATGATGAACCAGCACCTGCGCACTTGTAAACCCAATAAAGTTTAGGTATTAGAAAGTACATTTTTTACAACTGTAAATATGTACATCAAAGCAAAATTCTGGTGATATTAATATGCTAACCAGAAATATAACATACTTATTTAGATCTCTCACCAGTTTATTAAATAACCGATAACTCCAGCTTTGCCAAGCTAACCGCAAAAAACCACGGAACCCTCAATTTCAAAACTACTGACTTGTTAATTGGTAATATGTAGTAGGTACCTATGGCATTCTATATCTGAGAACTGTATTATGATCCGATAAGGAAAAACGCGTTCAGCACACAATTAGCTGGACTTGGTTCGGTATGTTCTCAGGAGACTAAAGTTTTTGCTGGTAGTACTTTGCTTATCTAAGATATGTTAAATGTAAATAAATGTACACGGAGTTTCGTTTTCTCGGTTTTGTATCCACTAGCAATTGAATACAGTTCTCCTTCCACTTCACTGAGTTTCTACTATTGCAAAATTATTTGATACAGAATAGCAAGTTTTGATTCCGCTCTCGGTTTTTCAAACATGCCTTTTTCTAGACAACAAATTTATTGCTCTTTCAAAAACCTCTATTTTTGTGTTGACTTTTATAATTGTGATACAACGTTGTTGAAAGTAAATCAAAGAATTTAAAATTTAAAAAATTCGAACGCAGCAATTTTACAATTAACTGGTACTTTCCATTAATACTTTAATTCTTTGGCGCAGGAGTTTAAGTTCAACCATTAATATTTATTATAATCAAATTAGTCCTGTGATATTGACAAAAATTTGTTCAATTTTTTAATTATTACTTTTTTTGCTGTCGATAATTTCGCATATATAATATTCCTACTGATACATTACTATGTATCGATATTTAATTTGTTTTACTTTATATATTATACTCTGTACCCATTGAAAAATGGGAAAAACAGATTTAAAAACTTTGTTAACTTTTTCTTTATACAAATTGAAAATTATTATCAAACCGATATAATTATAAACTGATGCTTCACAAAGAATATAAATTGATAGGATTTCTTTTAAGGTTTTGTTTTTTCAAAATGTTGTATTGTCCTTTTTCAAATGTTTTGTATAAACAAATTATTTTACACTCACAGCCATTTTAATATAAAATGAAAATTAGCTGAGCAACGCGTGTGTTTTGGCAACAAAATATAATTTTCAACTGACGCAAGTTGCCGAAACAGTTTTCCATTTATCTCAAGAGCACAAAGATAATATATGAATTTTTGAATGTCTTAGGTTAGTATAATGCCGCTGCCAGCGTCGACGTCGACGTCAGCGTCGCGACGCCAGCGTTGTCTTGGACGTTAATGCCAAAACATGCACGAAAGCGAATGTAGCATTCAACACACTCAGTCCGGGCAGTATTAATGAATGCGAAAATCGCCAGAAATAAAGCTAATGTAGGCAGTAAAACAAACAAATTTGGCTATGAGCAGCGGAAGCTCTCAATGACGTCATATCGAAGAACAAATGAAACTACAAAAAAAATTAATATTGGAAATATGAAATTAAAATGAAACTCGAGCATAAGTGTGCCCACATCTTGTGCCAGATGCCAAGCATTACACAAATCTTTGCTCCCTTTCGCTTTTCGTTAAATATTTATAAATAAATTATAGTATATCTTTTTCACGCTTCACATAGAAATTGTAACAACATGTGTGTGTATGTATCTCGGTATGTACATATAAAAAACTTGGGTACCGTGCACATACTGCGGCATACATATGTATATTTCTCTATACACCCACGCAAAATATGTACGAGTATATACATATACATACCCAGCACTGAATATACTTAGAGAGCCGCCCTTACGCTCCACGAAGCATAGGATATTCATACATAAATGTAAATATAATTTGCATATCTATCAATTTGGTGACAATAGCAACTCTGAGGATTTAACAAATTGGCAAAGATATCCGTTGAAATCAAAAAATAATATCAAACCGAAAAAATAAGATATTTGCTATGCCTTATTTAAGGCTCGGCAATTATCCCACACAGTTGTACTATATAATAATATTCAGAGGAATTTAACAAACATTACACATAAATCTTATAACGTTGTATATAAGTATAGCATATATTGCAGATATAGCGTTGGAAAATTACTACCTTAGATGGGCATCTAAAGCAGAGATCAAACAACATAGCTTAATACCAAAAACATTTTTCTCTCTGCCTTTTCCAAAATGGGTGCAAAATATTAAAATAATGAAAAAAAAAAAAAAAAACAGAAGACATTTCAATACTGTCAAACTTTGGTACATGATTCGTGTCAAAATTTGACGTCTGTCAGTCAATTAGTTTGTGAGATAGAGCGTCTTTTGTGAAGCAACTTTTGGTATTGTGAAAAAAATGGAAAAAAAGGAATTTCGTGTTTTGATAAAATACTGTTTTCTGAAGGGAAAAAATACAGTGGAAGCGAAAACTTGGCTTGATAATGTGTTTCCGGAGTCTGCCCTAGGGAAATCAACAATAATTGATTGGTATGCAAAATTCAAGCGTGGTGAAATGAGCACGGAGGACGGTGAACGCAGTGGACGCCCGAAAAAGGTGGTTACCGTCGAAAATATCAAAAAAATCCACAAAATGATTTTGAATGACCGTAAAATAAAGTTGATCGAGATAGCAGAGGCCTTCAAGATATCAAAAGAATGTGTTGGTCATATCATGCATCAACATTTGGATATGCGGAAGCTCTTTGCAAAATGGGTGCCGCGCGAGCTCACATTTGCCCAAAAACAACAACGTGCAGTACTACGAAGGAGTGCTACCAAAATGGTATCAAAAAATTGGAAGGTCGTTATAATCGTTGTATCCCTCTTGAAGGGAACTATGTTGAATAATAAAAACGAATTTTGAAAAAAAAAAAAAGTGTTTTTCTTTGTTAGACCGGGGACTTATCAGCCCACCTTTACATGGTGTCATAGTATTGGTTCTAGCCGACTGGAATTTTTTTTGCCAATGTCGTTTGGACAAACAAATAAAATACAAAATATATTCTAATTTGTTTTTAGCTTATGGCGAATTTATGATTTATGTCACTGCATATGTTTGTACCTTGTTCACGCTTAATTTGAGTCAAATTGACGCGCCACGTGAAGGTCACTTAAATTTAAATTGTGTTTTCAATTAAAACTTTTTGTGACATTCAAAAAGCAAACTTTTTTGAAAAAAAAAAAAAAAAATCAATTTTGCTAAGAGCAAAAACATTTCTGTGCCTTCCTCCATTGACCCGGTGCCCCGAAAGTTTGGCATTTCTTTTGTTTATTTGAAAATAATTGAATTATCTAGCACGGCATTTTGATCAAGTTCAAGTTGAAGTGCTGTTATTGCCCGTGAGAGTATTTCCGAAATTCTTCTACAAATAAATATAAGCAAATCATTCTACGGCATAGTTTGTTCACACCTCAAGCTCATAAATTTTTCACCTTCACCGTTTCTTATGTTCTCTGTGTCTATAGTATTTTTGAATTGTTTGTTGATTCTTTTGTAGGTCAATGTTATTTGGATTTATTGTTGGCCATTAATGAACTTATTATATATGAAATATGAAATAAATTACAACTAAAAATAATCTTTGATGCTGACGTTTTTAACCCTATTAGATGGATCGTCCAGATCTCCTTGTAAACTACCCAATGTGTTTTATTAAAATGGTTAGTTAATATATGTTAATATACAAATTTCAACGATTATAAAAATATTCTATGTTATGTATGTTCATTTTATTTAATTTTAGCTATAGGATAAACAGTTTAAAATTAAATTATTTTATTACAGAGATTACAGTAAATAGAAGTGGTAACAAGTGACACAGTTGGAAATGCATTGTTGAAATACTTTTGCTTAATGAGCAAACACAAATGCTGCAATTTTGGGGATCTGGAAAAACAAGCGAAAACCTAAAGTATCACAAGTGAAAAGCAAATAGAGCGACCTTTGTCAGCCCGTACCAACCATAAAACGTGCAAAATGAATCATTATAAATAACAATAAACGGGATGCTAGCCATATTTTAGGCATAATGGCTAATAAAACACACGGTAAAGTCGCCAAGAGTTGGTAATCGTGCGAGCATAACAACTGTGGCATGTCCAAATCCGAATACATTTTAAATGATAAGGGAATGCCGCAAAAAGGTTCTACGGCCAATAATAAAACAAATAAAATAATAAATAAAATATATAAAAAAAACAGACAAATACAACAAACTATGCCAAACACAAAACAGAGCCACGCCTTGACATTCAAATGGAACTCAAAGGAAAAAGAACAAAAACAAAAAAAAATAAAAATACAGACAATACACGTAACGCCCATGGCTGCTGTTTATTCAGGCGTTGCGTCCTGTGTTTTTAACCTTCCTACAAGCCAGTAGGTACTGTTTGACCACCAGACAACAGCTTTAACGGAGATCCAGATAAGGCTGGAGAGGCAATGCCTGGAACTGAGGCTGTTGCTCGTATATTTCACGCTTGACCGTCTTTGGGGTCGCACAAATCTGATTTACATGCAAATAAATAAAACTCATGTCGAATTTTAAGACGTCGGCAATAAATTTTTTAGTGTGCTTCAGTAACTCCGCGACGCTATTAAAAACCAAAAATACAAAATGTGCACATGGTCATACCTACATTTGACGAAGTAAATGCCTTAACGGGATTTCTTTTGCTCGTATATTACAGACATATTTTATTTTTTAGGAATCGTAATATTTATATTATTTATCATGTACATATTTAAAGAGAACTATTACCGAAACAGAATAAACATTTTAAATTGTATTCTCCTTAATATTTAAGCACACACATTAGTCATGATAAAAATAACGTACGCGTAACGTAACAATTGATCAACTTTTGTAATGAAATAAAATTAAAATTTCTTTTAAAAACTAAAGGCTCAAAAAGGTCATTAAACTATTGTAACCGAGAATTTTTAACACCAAACATAGTATAGTGTTACCAAATCTATGACAAAAATATTTCCCACGTTTTATTAATTGATTTACTTTCAATCCATTATATGGGCCATGAGTATATATGGATATGTAGTCTTGATCCAAACGACGAGCTGAGTGAATAAACGCGTGCATTTCAGAAACTAAGGGAAAAACTTTATTTAAAATATTGGATCCCACGCCGCTTCCGCTTACAATTTATATGAAACTAATTAGGTTAACCGATTTAAAGTATATATATTTATTTACATATTGTATCAAAGTTTAGGTGCACAAATAAGTTATACAATGCATGGCACGTGGATGTGAGGGAAAGCGCGTAACTTGATTTTTAAGTAAAATGAACAACGATTTATTTCTGAATTTAGCATAAATGCTATTTTAATAAATTGTGTTAAGATTTAGTAAACAATTAAGCATTTAGTAAACAAAATATTGGATTCTATGGTAAATGACTCACGCAAGTTATTGCCGTGCCGTTAATGTGATGTTTCCTCGGTTCTCTTTTAATTGACAATTAAAACACGTGCTCAAGATATCAGGGTTTTCTGTCACTCTTGTCGTATTACAATTTTAAGGGATAGTTTACACTTGCCAGTTTAAGAATCCTGCACCTAATCGCATGGATAATATAGGGTATAATAAATTTGTTTTTAAAGAAAAGCTGTATTTGGAATTCTCCCTAGGTGTTTGCTATTAATATTTAATGTAACTATTTCTGGATAATGTTATCTGACTTTAATAATTGTCCACTAATTTAACGATTTTTATATATGTCTCTTGACTTACACTCTTTTCATTCATCCAATTTGGTAATATAGCATTGTTTATAATTGTGCCAAGATATTGTAAGCTATCGAGAGCAGTGTGCAGGGGATTTCACTGTCAAGTGCGCCCGACTGATCTGCTCGCGTGTTTTCTGTACAGAAATATACGTGATAGCAGACGTGCACAGGTTAGGCGACTAAGTTGCGACCGTAAAATATTCAAATTAAAAGGACTTATGTAGGCACTCAATGTTACCGCTATTATATTACATTGTTATCTGCTGTCAGGTGGAGGATCGAGCGAACAGGAACTAAGACCTCGACCTCGACATCATCTCAATCCTCGTTGCCCATTCACTTGTCGTCGGTCTCGACCCTACCTTTGCAGTGTGGGCTGCTTCCGGAGCTTTCAACGCTCAAGCTGCCATTTTTTTACACTTTAGTTGACAGCGACAGCTATTTGCGGCAACAGCCACGCCTCCTGCCCACCCCATTCTTGTTAGTTGCCCTTGTAGATGTTATGTTTTGCTGCTGTTTTTGTTGCTCCCCATGTATATGTCGCATTTTCCGGGTAATTTACATTCTCATCACGGCATACAGACATACACTATACACACTCAGTGCCAACAGGAGATGGTTACCTGTGCAAAAATTATATAGCAAAGAACAACATGAATGTCAACCGACTCCCTCCTCTTATCGTTCATTTCAGACAATTTTAAAATGATACAAAAAAGTTGTACATATTCCTGGCCGTTATTGCACTTTAGTTTTAGGTGCTGTAGATTATTATTCTGTTATTTTATTATCTGCTCGTTTGGCTGTACCTTCTGTAAATTTTATTGCCGCTAACTTAATTTTAAACACTTTTTGCCAAGCTTCAATACATTTGATGAGTCTATTAAAATTATTTGTTTCACATTTATAAACTTAACAGAGATTTTTTAAAAGCTGCCGTACTTCTAAAATTTTGTTATAAATAAATCAATTAATTTATAGTGTTTAAATCACTTTTATTCCATTTGAACATTTGTATCTTACACTTGTAATATACAAGTTCAAAAGGGTTGAAGAATTAGAACAAACACTCACGGAATAATTCATTTCAAATAACTGTTAAATCATAGTTAATTTAAATTGTAATTGTAATTAAATTAATTGGAATATTTGCTTCAAAAGGTACTACTTAAAAGACAAATTAAGAAGAAGATCTGCTCAGCACCTCACAAGCTTTTCCAAAATATGGGTATTCTAATCTGAAGCACAGGACCTGTCATACTAGATTCTAGAATTGTTTCTCAAAATTATACTATCGGATTGTGTGCTAAACCAGCGGAAAACAAATGTTGGTAGCCCACAACATGGCGAAGTACTGCGTTAAGCAAAATAAGAGAAATAACAAAAACAAACACAATGTGGAGGTGTGCATATATGTTAATTTTTGCATCTACTATTTTGTGCACAATATGTAAATTATATGAAAACACTAAAATGCAAATAGTAGAACAATCGCGAAGCAATTAATAACGTAGCCACTGTATATAAATGAATTTGTATAGTATAAAAGATATAGTAAAATCACCTAAAATTTAAAGGTAGCGGAGAAACGGGAATCTATTACTCATAGATTTTCATTTACAAAAGCATCTCAAATAGGTAGGGAAACAGTTCAACAGCTAAATCAAAAGAAAAAGATCAGTGGAACGGGGGCTACAGTCGGACGTAACCGACTGTAGCAGACCCTTTACTTTACTACTACTACTACTATATGAACATACAAACACAATAAGAGGCACACACACTAAGCTACCCGCGTATGCAAGGCACACCACCCCCCCTCTGCCTAGTGCGGCAAATTGTCTGTGGCATATGTTCGCTGTTTCTTATCCGATCGAAACAAAATTCACAGCGTCGATAGAGAATGTTGTAAACTAGTTAAATCCCAAATTACAAATCAATAGCTTTAAAACTGTGGCTACAGCAGCTTATTGCGGTTTGCGGGGAAAGGGGGGGAGGTATCCGAAATCTAAAACAAACTCGAGCTGCTTACTGATTAGGAGAACCTAAATCCCAAATATGGTGTTTCTAGCTCTTATAGTTGCTGAAATCTAGGTGTTCATACAGACGGACAGACAGACAGACAGACGGACAGACGGACAGACGGACATACGGACAGACGGACATGGCTATATCGACTCGTCTTGTCGTCCTGATCAAGAATATATATACTTTGTGGGGTCTGCCACGCCTCCTTCTGGGTGTTACACACATTTCCTCTTTGCACTAAACTAATAGACCCTTTTTACTTTTTTAAAGTAAAGGGTCTAATTACTATGTAGACCCTGTACTTTAAAAAGGTTAAAGAGAGGAGCTCTTACTGGAGGCGAGGAAAATCCCCCAGTAGCATAACTGTCTCAATACTTAACTGCACACCAACTTTTAAATAAAATTTGAGACTGTAGATTTTATAAATTTCATGTGAAGGTTTAAATTCTAATTTTCATTCTATTTATGAATTATTTGGTGGTTGTAAACAAGGTACAGGGACTTCTACTGTCGGTTACGTCAGTCCGACTTGTACTCATAATATTTGTTAAAAGTCAACAACAAACAGAAGGAGGCATTCCAGACCCAATTAGAAACTCCTTATTATTTATTTAGCCTGAAATCGGTTAATAAACATAGAACTTATTGAACAAACGACATAAAGGCAAAAAAAAAATAAGCAGCGATATTGTAGCACTTCGTATGATGTTGCAAAGGCGTAGTGTATAATACTGTCGGCTGCGCCCTACTGGGGCCATTTCGCATTTTTAAAACTAAATGTTTCTCAATAACGATAGAACCTATTGCATTCCTTTAGTAGTTTCTGTCCTGTTTGTACCGTTTGAGATGGAAGAAGAAGATACGGGTAAACGAGCTTTATAAATTTAGATGAGGGTAGTATAATTGGAATTGAAATTTATGTGTTTTTGACTGTATTGATCATATGCCCATTACAATAGTCGAATTAATTCTGAAACATTTTCGTCAAGTATTATTATGGGCGACGCCAAACGCAATTAATGTAACGCCATTTAGGATTTCATAGAACCCCAATCAGCCAGTAGAATTGCTGATTCATGACAATTTGGGTCCAGAACAATATCTAGAACGTGGGTGCACAAATTACTTTGGAAAGGTCGCCTACGAAATTATGCGAATGAGTGTGAGAAGGGTCAATAAATGAATTAACAACTCGCCAAAGTTATCAATTGTTCGACTTACAGAGAGTTTTTAATTATTTGTAAACAAAATCTTTAAAATTTCTTTCAATTAACACGGCACTCCAAAAAAGATGTTGCTGAGCAGACCGCAAAAAATAAATTGAATAAAATTACAACATAAAAAGAGAAAAACTTTTGAACGCAAATCATAACGAATAAATGTCACAACGGAAACTGCGGAAACTTGAGCAAGTTCACCCATAATACCCAACATTTCCGTTAAAATGGCGAAAAGTGGCAAACGGCCATTACAATGTGACCAATACGACAAGCCCGCAACAACAACTGCAAAACAGCATCAGCTTTGAAAGTGGTATCTATCAAAAAGCCAAAGAAAAAGGCGATGACACATAAAGAGAGAGCGAGAGAAGGACAGACAGAGAGAGAGAGAGAGAGAGAGAGAGAGAGAGATGAAGAAAGGGACAAAGCTAATGGTAGTACCAGTTTATATATATTTATTGTGGTTTTTAATGGAAAACGCTACGCGGAATAATAAACTTTGTGCCAAAGTGTGTGGACTTCGTTAATAAGGGTCGGTAAAGATAAAAATAAGCCACAAGAGCATAAATAACTCGGAAGCAGCTTAAAAATACTGGATGATGAGCACGATATAAATTGGAATAAGCACAGTACGTTCAAAACGACAATGTGTCACGATATTCTATAATATTTCTTTTTTAGATATTTTGTTGTTTGTATTTCGTGTGGTGTTCATTGAATAAAATATCAGAAAATTTGATTTTTGGGTGTAAACGGAACGTGACATTCAAGATTTGAAATTAACTTGATCTGCGTTTGGTATGTACCTACATATACCAATAAAAATAATTGCTCTAGCTTTTATAGTTTCCGAAATCGACGCGTACAGACATTCTGACAGACGGATGGACGAAAAAACGGAAGGACAGACATAGCTACATCGACTCAGCTCGTCTGCCTGTTACATACATCCTGACAAAGTTGATAACCCTGTATTTCCCCTTTTTCAATGGGTACAGGGTATAAAAAGTAGGGAAGTGAATACAACACTTTCAACGAGTTCCGGGCTGAGAGCAGCTATTTGTAGCATGAAACTCTCGATAAACTTAATTTAGCATAATTAAATATTAATTTGCACGCTTCGATTGCCATTACTTTATATTCAATTGAGTTTACTTATCAAAGTCCAGAGAGCCATGAGTTGCTTTTGACAGGCGCCCTGAGCATTTGCTTTACTGGCCTGATATCCCATGCGTGTGTATGTGTGTGTGTGTGTGTATGTACATATGTGTGGGTGGGTGTGAGTGTGTCGCCATTTTGTTTATGTTGCGCTTTTGGTTTGTATGTAACTCTATGCCTCGTTGTGTCGCCTTAGCTGTCAATCACAACTGCTTGACAAATTGCTTTTGGACTGGTCTGATGTGTTGACAGTAGGAACTCTTGTTTCTTCTTCTCTTCCTATCCTAGTGTACCTATACCTAGTAAAGCTTTATGTCCAGCAGCTGGCATCGTGCTCTACAATGTGCTGCTTAATTTATTTTAAAAAATAAATCAATTTCAACTCACAGCTGTGCTCAAAATATATTTAGTTTTGATCTTCTGAAAAACGCAGTGGTGAACACTTCATGCCACTTCGAGCATCTGGTTAGATGACAATTCAAAATTATATTCCGATAAATATTTACTTATTAAATAAACAAGTCGGATGGGCAACAGCCGGACGCAAATTAAACTAGAATACTCTGTACCTTACTTTTCAATATCATACGAAACGCTGCAGAGATGTTGTTTCTTACTTTTTATACCCTATATAAACGTATGTAAAAGGCATAGGGAGGCGTAGAAGATCCCACAAAGTGCACGTATCATTGTTAAGACCGATGAGCTTGGTCGATCTAGCCATGCGCCACAGGATTTGGAATCAAGGTACATAAGTAGGTCGGTACCATTCGCAGATCAAGTTTATTTTTAATGTTAACCTGCGGATTGCGTTGAATAGACTTGGTTGTCTGCCACTTCTGTTCTTATATTTAAAGTTTATCAACATTTGTTTGTAGCTTGTCTGACTCTTCAAGCTAATTGTACAAGTTATATTCTTTTGGAATACATTTTTACAAGTTTTAACAAAGCTAAAGCAAATTTTGGGTAAACTAAATATGGATAGAAGAAAATGGGAAAGCTTTTTCCTGCTGCACAAACAGACCAAAGTACTGTTGGTTCTTCATTATTTGGCCTAAACATGCAAGGTTATTTATTTTGTTGTTGGTCACTATACACTTGTGGTTGTTCTTTTTCATGGTTTGTTGGTGTGGTTAGCAACGGAGCTTGCATAACGTACTTTTACCTAATTGTTGAAACTTCGCAACAATTTATAGCTGCAATGCAGTGGCTGAAGTTCAACTCCAAACAATTTCTATATCAGTTCCTGTTGTCTATCCCGAATGGAATATCCGTTACTAAAAGGAATCGGACGTACCATTAGGCACAAAAACGTCAATTTGCAGAAAATACTATTTAGCAGATAGAACATTCATGTATAATTTATAAAAGGATTTATTCCTCGGATCTTTAAAAACTAAATACAGTTTATATTTAATAGATATATATGTATATAATTTTAGGAAGTACAAACTAGTTTGGTCTCTTTTTTTCAATAATAAACATTTCATATTGCTGCGAATATTAAACCAACCTTTGTGTGCTCGATTTGAAAGTTAAATTCACCAAGCAAAATCAAATTCATGAAATTTGACCTTATATTAATGGCTCCTTAAATAATTGTCTGTCTTATTGACTATGAAATAATGCAATCGGAGAAGGAGTCGTGGTAGTCCCCACAAAGTTTATATATTCCTGTCCAGGATGAAGAGCTGAGTTAAATAAGCCCTGTCTGTCTGTTCGTCTGTATGAACGCGTCGATTACAGCAACTTTAAGAGCTAGAGCAGTGGTAGAGGGTATAAGACAGTCGGGCTTGCCGGATTTCTTTATTTTTTTATATTTTTTATTTTATTCTTGATTAGGATGACGACTTGAGCTTATATAGCCATGTGGGTCTATCTGTCTGTCTGACCGTCTGTCCGCTTGTAGGTAGGATAATAAAATACGCAGATTAATTTTGTTTTAAATGCACATTATTTATTCATTTTTATGGAACTTCGTATTATAATTAATACCGTCATAAAAAAACATTAAATTTTGGTGGATTTGTAGTTGTGAGCTTAAGAAAACTGATTAAAAAACCTAAATATCTTACTTTTAAATTATAACGTTTATTTAAATTAGAAAATGTTAATTAAATCACGCTAACGAGGTCCAATTTTCTCTATTTTTGCTTACTCATCTTGTGCAAAAACACGAGGCACTTCGGCGCCTGTTTGCAAGGCGTGATGAGTGATACTAGTTTACATCATTCTGGCATGCGATTTTCTTGTACTCGTAACTCAGGAGACAACACGTACATATAGTTTATCTGAAAATGATATCTAAATGATATACTATCTTTCTTTGGATTGCTTGGGAGCAATTTCTTTGTTTCGCTCTCCGCGGGTACTGATTTACCTTCCTACAGTAGTAGATTTCCCCTAATAAATCTTGTCTATCTTATTAATCGTATCATGTTGAGTGTTGTATTTGTGGTCAGGTTGCTGCGTGGAGAAATCGATTTCCCCACTTTACTAGGGCGAATTAGTTTTTCCATACCACAGCGTCCAACCCGTTATTTTACATCATTGGCTTTGAACTAACAGTACTAACTATTCCCTGCATGAACCATTTCGAATACTTTGTACTGACTATAATCGTGTCTATCGAGTATATGATTCTAATTAATTTCATCATTAAATGCTGTCTATTATATTATATAATACCATTTAACCATTAATTCTGGTCTGATTGGGGTTTTCTAGGTTTTCCTCAATGTAGTGCAGCAAATGCTGGGCCTATTTCATTAATTCAATCCCTATTTAAGTATAATCATAAGCACTGTTCAGTCAGATATGTTATACTAAGTACGCATTCAATAACACTATTGTCCAATTGAAAATGAATAGACTCGTTCCAGACTCTAGTAAACGCGTTCTTACAATCCGAATTAGCATAGAATCACCAAGTTATTATAGTGCGTTCAATGAAACAAAGACTTAAATCTAGCTTATCGACATAATCGACACGGGAACCAATGCTGTTTGCCTGCATAATTCTAATGGGTGCTGGGTATAAAAATAAAGTAAGGTGAATTATGAACATTGCATAAAAGTTGTCACTAAAAATTGTTGCAAATGCTGCAATTTCCTGTAGGTTACATGAATGTAACCCCATCACAAAAAATCAACGGCGTGGGACCACTTAAAATTTTTGATTTTTGTGCCTACCCAACCCAACTTGTACTTGTTCGTACGACCAATATTAAACTTGAACACTTAAAGTTCATGTACTTTATTTTCAAACTTTTAACGAACTAGCCTTAATGTAAAATCAGATTAATTACATTCGTGCATATATATATATGTATATAAAAGTTTATTTCTGCTGACTAGCCCAAAACTTTTAACTGAATAATCGAACGTAGTTGAATCGAACTCGAATAAGGATTGATTACGACGACATTCGAGATACTCATTACATTCATATTCGATTGAAGGTATTATTGAATTGCAATACGTTGTAAACAGTTATGTCCAACTGAATAATACTGTGTCGTAGCAAATTTACCAAAGTCGTGCAAAGAAATATGAATGTTCTCCAAAATAAAGTCAAATGCCATACAATATTTTTTACAACCTGTTACGGCGTCAATTTTAACACATACTTAAATGTAATTTTCCGTAAAGCAGAAGGCCAAAAGGGCAACCATATAAAAACGGACAGAGGAACAAAGTATACACAGCAACTGAGAATAAATCACCATGAAATACATATAACCCAAAAACAAAATAAGTAACAAGCCCGGCAAGGCATAAAGCGCGACCGCAGCAAGAATAACGGCAATAAACAGTGCTGGGCAACATCAAGAATAACAACAATAAATGCAACAACAGCAAAAGTGATAAAGAATAGGAAATTGTTGGGGAGGGAGAAGAAAGAAACCCTTATATTGATGCTTTTACATGTCATAAAATATTTTTATAACATACTTTCAGGCGCTGGGCGAAATATTTTGTAAATGCTGTTTTGAACAAACACAAACACACATACACACACACACTCACTTCCCATTTGACCCCTCCCCCACTCATCACGAAACACCTATAGAGGCATTGGCATTAACATGAAAGAAAAAGCGAATGGAATTTCAACAGTTTGAATTTATTGCTTACTTTTTTTATTCCCGTGAACTTAGAGGTGTGGCACGCATTCATTTAAACATAACTGGCAAACCAACAAACAGAACATTTTTGAAAAACCCCAAACGAACAAAGCCTACCAATCCCACCCACATACAGTTTGTGTATCTACAAATCTGATTTGCACATTTTACAAAAAGGAATGCGTGTTTGTTCGTGTTTTTTTTATTGGAAACTATGGTACGGGTGTGTGTGTTAGCTGTCAAATTAGGTTTGAGCAGGAACATGTGTCAAGTTCATAAACATATCAATGAACATTTTGGCATGAAAAGTCTTTTCAGACAGCACTACAATTACAAAAGTATATTTATACCCTACACCTTTTGAAAATGTGTAAATCCGTGTATATGTAAGTCTGCATTTAAGCGATAAAGTTATTTTTTTGAATACATATGTTTCGCAACTCATTTGTTATCGATATACATATCTTTTATATTCTTTGTTATCGATTGGACGAACGAGATATATTTAAATTAATATTTGTGATGTAGAATTAAATAAAATATATATGTGGCTTGCACTGTGCTTACGAACAATATGAATGATGAATAGTAAAATAAGACAAAATCGGTGCAGCTTCTTGGGTTTGGAACTTTTGCCATGAAGTTTTACCTCTATACATTCCTTACCTTCAAAGAAAAGCTTCATGAAAAATCTTCATCGTATAAATGCGGCCTCAGTTTGTGCAAATGGGCGGAATGTGCAGAAGACGGTGTCTCGCTTACACTTTGAACTCGACAATCTCTTATTAGATCTGACGTTGGTGAGTAGGTGGCAATCATATGCAGCTCCAATTTATTTGAAATTTATTTCTTTATTTTATTTCATCCGTTTACAAGTCGATAAAAATCGTGTTTGATTTCGAATAAAAATATATATTATTTAACATGCTGAACCTAGAAATTCATCAATTATGGCTTTTAGCTGTATTAATGGGCACTGAGAAATCGATTGGTAAATACATAATTTATTATTTACAGAGTTTTATATTTACCCCCCTTGAGTTAAGATTCAAACTCACGCAGAGTCTCCTTCTCAAGTTTAACCACGACCACATTCGATTTTCACATGTCATTGTTTTCTGAGTGCACTTTGTGTCTGACTCTGAACTTGGCAGCGTTGTTATTTGACTCGAATTTCAATTGATTAATGACATGCTTCTCCTTTGCCTATCGGTATCTTTTTCCGCTTTCCGCTCAACGACAGCTTAAGAGTACAGGCTTTAACGTAAGTTCAAGTTGGGCATTTTTCATTTTCATTTTAAAGAATTGTAGTAATTTGACAGGCGGGTAACATTAAATGGGGCGTATACTTAATACGCAAAATACGTGCTGCTGCGAAGAACATGCACAATAAACGTCAGAGTGTCAAAAAATAAAAAAGACCACGCAGGAAACGAATAAATGTAAGAAGGGTTGCTTTCTAACTTGCATCAAAATGCCATAAAGAACGTGTTACCAAACCAATAAAGCTTAGACAACTCTGCTGCAGTCGCATCCGTAAGGTTAACCCACTAGCCAACCGATGCTTACAATACAAATTTCGGTCTGTCCGACTGACTTCTCACGTCTCAGGAAAACACGCACTTCATATACATACTCGTATGACAACCAAGAGTAACTACATCGTGCGGGCCAGCAATGGATATCAGACATGTTCACCCTGCCCAAGACTTTTAACTCCGGCTCGAACTCGGTGTCGGTATCGGGCTACACTGGGTCAGCGAGTAGAGAGCTGCAAGGCGGTCAGGGAGCCACAATTTTGGTACGTGAGGTCATTTGGTAAATGTTTTAACAATTTAGATAAAGTTAACACATTTCTTTAGACGTTGACTTTGCCCAAAATACTTATAAAAAGGAGTTTTTGCAGCACACTGCAAATGGGCATAAAATTAGCTGGGTCAGTCCTTAGGCACACACACACACACACACACACGTCTGCCCTTGACATGTAGAAACATACACTCGCACCCACACACCCACACACTCACACACACACCCACGCTCACGCAATATGACACACGGCACAATGAACTTGGCCTTCAGATGGCCATGCCCAAACGTTTATTATGTTGATAAGAAGCAAGAAAAAAGAGAGGGACATAAAGCGCAGGAAGAAAACAATAAAAATGGCAGCTGCTCATTTGCCTGTAATTTAGTGTTGAGCGTTCTGTCTGATAACAAAGCGAGCTAAAGGGACCGAAAAGGGTTTGCCTATTTGACATGCAGAGGGAAGCACAATGTTCATAATTTACTCAAATTTACATCAAATCTGTCATCTGCATGTGTCTGTGGTAGTGGAGATGACAGTGGATTTAAAGCAAAGCCACTTTATAGTAGGTTTGTCAGGCTTCTCATGTCTGAGAACCAGAACTACGACAAGTTGCCTCTTCTTTACTTTCTCTTCTGAAGGCCGTTTGCATTGAGACTACGGAACTTAGCTGAATTACGGAAATTTTAAGCCATCAACGTGCGTGACACGAATGCAAATGCGATAGGCCAATTGCTTGGTTGCAGCACACAGGACGTATGAGTGATTTTTCGCAATAATGCTGATTGTATACCAGAGGCTGGGAACGACTTGTTTTATTTAAATGCACCTATTTCAAGAAACTGAAAATGAGCTGGATGCCTAGAATGTATATACATAATGAAAAGAAGTATAATTATGGGCATTGATAGTTTTACACTTGTACTTTTGAAAAATACACATGGTATATTAAGTTTGTGCAAGTGAGATATGTGAGTGATATCAATTGTTTTGAAATGTATATGTATTCTGCACATTTAATACAAATCAATAATTAACGGCAACGCCATCGATTACGATTATGACAACGACTATGAATACGATTACGATAACGATTACAACGAGATGCAACCAAAGATGCGCGATGAGAACAACATGTGCGTAACTCGGGTATTGTTCGTTTTTCGCTTATAACTTAAAAACTAAATTACCAATATTAACGAGGGATATACCAAATAACGTGAAATTGATATATCTTATGATAATAAAAAAAATAATAATTTTTTTTAATGGAGGTTACCAGAAAATTGCGTGCGAAGTTGAAAAATGTTCAAGAAATCTGATTGCAAGTGCGGTAGTTTTTATGAAGGGAGCAAACTATGCGTCCAATCTTCTTATAATGTATTAAGAATATGTGAGGGCAACTTTAATCTTTCATTTAAATCCAAAATAACGGTAATCGGTTTGACCGTTTTGATTTTATGCCAAATATATATCGCCCGATATCTGGAGAACGAGTAGGTCAATAATTTTTTGGTGTCGATTTTTGAAATCAGCGCTCCAAAACGCTTCGGGATCGAAAATAAAATTTTAAAGGTCTCGACTTTCGAAAACTTTGTCGGCCTGTGTTATTTGCAAATTCTGCTTTAAAGAATGGAGTGATATTCAAGATAGACAATTTTTCCGTAGAACCCACTAACAAAAAGTGCATTTCATCCATAGTGCAGCGTGAATAACAAAAAAAGAACAACTGTAGTTACAATAACAAAGCCAACATCAACACCAAGAACAACAAGAACAGCTACAGCTGCTAGCACCCCCTGTAGTATAATTTCAATTTCAACACTTTACAAACACGCCACAGTTCCGTCATTAACTGCAAAGTTTGCATGCAAAACGCGTCTGTTATGCTGCAGTGACTGTGTATATATAATGTGTATGTATATACATATACATATATATGTATATAAATGCGTGTTTTTCTGTTTGTGTGTGTATACAACTTGGTCTGGCACTTAGTGCACCCACTGACGGAAATGGCCGGCAGCAGATTCAGCGCAGACGGAGATGAGTTCAACGTAACGTCAGGTGCAGCAACAGCAATGGCAAGAGAAACTAGCAACAACAACGAGCTGCAACAGCAGCTGCATGCACCAATAATATGTTAGCCAGAATACTGCAACAAGCGTAGTTATGTTCTTCTGTTTGTTGTTCCATAAAACTTTATTGTTACTTGATGGCTGTTTGTGCCATCGTTGGCAGCTACGCTGGAAGCTAATCATAAAATCGTTTTCTTCCTGGCATAGGTGGGAACTAGCTTATACCTATACACAAACCTAAACATAATCATATACCTATACCTAACTGATTTAATTAATAAGAAAGTACTAGGTGGGTATATCAAGTTCTTAAAGGTTTTTCTATAGCCAACTTTCTGATATAATATGCATAAGAATGTTGGCTACAGAAAGTGTAGTAGACAATAGAAATGCTTCCGGTTGGATCTTCAAACATTTTCGAATAATTGACATACAGGCAATTTCAAGGTTTCCAGGTTTTCTGTCCGTCTGTCCGTCCGTATGAAAATCTAGATCTCAGCAGTTATTGGAGCTAGAGATACCATTTTCGAGAAGAAGAGCATATAATAAAGTCAACTCTCGCAGAAAGAAGACAGAACTAGTCGACAAGTTTTATTAAAGTTCTCTATATGGATCCAAATAAAACCAAGCACAAAACTTATTTACACAGAGCAATTAGCAACGCCTTTCGGTCCTAAACATTTTTGAAAAGCACTAACTTGATGGTCTCTCTTAGGAGCCAGTATAAAAGTTACTTCCGGTAGCCAGGCGGCGTCTGAAAAGGATAACAAAACTATTAAAATGCCGGCGACATCATATATTTTGTTGGTTCTCTATTTCTTTGTATCTCTTTCTCTCTCTCTAACTCTTGTTTCGCCTGTCTCTCTAACTCCATGTTTATTGTTTTATTTTGTTACGTTTGGTTCTTGAATACTTTTATTTTGTGCTATGCCGGAAATAGAAATCTTTTAGCGGAGAATTGTGATATAAATTTTTCACTTTACCAACAAGTTCATGTTGTCCACGTCCTGTAAAATTATTGCTGCTTCACTATGGGCAAAACGACCAAATTAGAGGGTAAAAATTTTGATGTATACCGTGTAAACTTTGCGTCCCACTTATGAAGATCACACGAAATACTGCAAACAAAAATAAGTGAAATAGTGTAATTTGTGTAATAGTATAATTTGCAAAAAAAAATAACAAAACGCGGTATATGCGCTCGCCCATAATATTTCACTATCAAGCATATGATTGCGCATCACATGCCCACAATTCGAGTACATCATAACTCTTAAAATTTGAACTAATTTTGATGCAATTTGCAGATTTCTTATATATTACTAATATTCACAAAATATTGTAAATAAAATTTATATAAATCTAATTATTAAAGTTTCCGAATTCTACGCGTTTTACCAGACAGACAAATATGGCTATGTCGACTCAACTCGTTGTGTTAAAAAAGAATATATCGCCCATTTACCAGAAGAATGTCATAACTCATACAAAGCGGAGCGACATATTCTCTTCTCACGCTCTGTGTATTGAAGATATGATAATGAAATTTTGACGCAATATAGATTATCAACCAACGAACATTACCGTATCATTAACTCAAAAATCGCGTTTTTATACCCTGTGCCCATTTGAAAAATGGGAAAAACAGGGTTAATAACTTTGTGCGAATGTATGTAACAGGCAGAAGGAGGCGTGGCAGACCCCACAAACTATATATATTCTTGATCAGGGAGACGAGCTGAGTCGATTTAGCCCTGTCTGTCTGTCTGTCCGTCTGTCTGTCTGTCTGTCTGTCTGTCTGTCTGTCTGTCTGTCTGTCTGTATGAACGCTGAGATTTTCTAAACTATAGAAGCTAGAGAAGCCGTTTTGGTCTCTTTTGAAAGGTGTGTACCATACGCAGATCAAGTTTATTTCAAATCTTGGACGCCACGCCCCTGTCGCCTACAATGAATGAAATAAAATACATTCGCCAATTTAACAGACACTGAGCTATTTACATAAATTTTGTCTTCAGTAGATTGTAGGGCTATGCCATACGCAGATGAGGCTTTGTTCAAATTTTGGATGCCACGCCCTCTTTACGCCTTAATCAATAAAAACCGAATAACAAGCGTAAAATTGAACATAGAATGTTGTTATTTGGAATATATACTCTCTTTCATTATATTTAACTATCCTGAAAAGCGCATTGAAATCGGTTAATAAACACAGGAGTTATTAGCGAAACAATATTGCAGGCGGCAACTCGCTCGCCCTCTAGCAGCGCGGCCGTTAAAGCTGGCGCACATAACACAGTAAGAAGAAGAATTGCTGCCACGTTTTGTATATATTTTATTTATATTTTATACTGTATTTGCGAGCGCGCTGCGCGAGCTTTGGCACAGGGTATAAGACAGTCGGGCCCGTCCGACTGATCTGCTCCGCCCATTCTGGTTTTATTTTTTATTTTTTGAGTTATGACACTCTTCTGGTAAATGAGCGATATATACTATATGGGGTTTGCCACGCCTCTTTCTGCATGTTACGCGTATTTGCAAAATTTTATTACACCTTGCTCTTACCCATGAGTACATGGTGAAACACAAAATAGTGGTATTAAATCGCTTGCGTGTCAAATTAAAAAAAATTCTTCTAATCACAAACTTTGAGTATATACCCTAGGTTGTGTGACTGTAGTCAGGTTATGCCGATTGGAATGGACGTAGATACATTGTCGCTCTAAGATATGCTTGATTTGGGAAAGACAAAAAAATATAATGAAATGCAGAATTAATGTTAAATGATAAATAAATAACATTATCTAAAAGTCATACCAAAACTAATTTTACTGGACTTTAAACTTATGAAGTTTTATCCTGAGGCCCCATTTTGCCCATTGTGCGCCTGCAGCTCAGTCGTGCGTGCGGCCCAAATGATGCGAAACGACTACCCTTGGAATTCGTCCGGCCTCGTCCTCGATGGGGCTCGGACATTTGGTTTTAGTTCTTTTAGCGATTAAGCAAAAAAGCGTGTGTCTGGTCTCTTGCCCACGGCATTGCTCGTTCTCAATCCCAGGAATTTTAGAGGCTCTCTAACAACTTTATTTCGGTTCCATTATTGCTGTTCCCGTTGCTATGCGCTCATATTTAGCTTTGAATTTATTTGTTGTGTTTCAGCACCGTCAAGTATTAAAATTTTTTAATCTTTTTATAGTCACTAACGAGCATTTGGCACTTCTGTTATTCTATTACACATTGAATGTTGAGAATAATTTATTCACTATTGTATATATTGTTTTATTATTTTATTAATTACCATTTGTAGGTATCTTGTTTTTTATAGAAACGTTACATTGAATTTCCCAAGAAATCGCAAAATTACATTGCGCTAAAAATCAATTCTCAGTAAAAAGAATCGATTGAATCTTCGAAAAAAAGAATCGATTGCATAAATCGTAATTAAATCGAAACCCAGCTCTTCTGTAAGCGTATGCGTATCTTTAAACTAAGCGAGTGCAATTAAGTGTAACGGGTTACATATGATACAGGCGAGATGTTAATTTGGCTGGGAGCGCACGCTAGGATTCCGGCTCTGGCTCGTCGGCAAGTGGTGTGGTCTTCTTGCTCCCTAACCAAGGTTGCCTATCATAAAATTATTACTTTATTTAAATGCGTGCAGGGACAAGCAAAAACAACCGGGTAAAAAAGAGTCTGACTAAATAAACACAACAAGTAAGACAAAGTACACATATACATCAGATTTTAAGATCTCAGATGTCATAGAGGATCTTTTCGCCCACCCTACCAATACCATTCATTGCCAAAAAAGAAGAAGAGAAATTAATATGAATGGCCCTTAAAAAAACTGATAAGCTCCTACAGGTTCATTTGTTCAGTGGGAAAATCACAAGAATAAAATTTAAAACATTATAAATAATTTATTAAAACTTAAAATAAACATGTATAATTCTATAAAATGGCATGAGGAAATAAATGTTAAAACATATATATAAAATGAGAATAATTAAATAAACAATAAAGAATTAAATAAATAAAGATTATTTTATGAAATTAAATTTTTAGCGGAAAAAAAGTTAAAGTATTTACTTGCTCATCTCTGATGGGCATCACTAGTGCAACCAATTTTGGCAGAACGAAAAAGGGAAAAGAAAGAGAAAAAAATGAGCTGATAACAGCTGAGACGAATTAAGCTGAGTTTGAGCAGCTAAATTTAATGCATTTAAATGATTTTATATATTTCCTTTTTAGATTCATTTAAGCAAAACTTATAACCCTTTTTATTAATTAAATTTTTAGGGTTTATGCAAAAACTATAGTTTTGCTTAAACAAAATTTTCTTTAACACATAATTTGTTATGTAGTTTTTAACTTACAGTAGTTAATTCCATCGGTGAAAAGCGCTTTCCATAGATGTCACTGAAAACTTGAGAGCTTTAAATAAAATTTAGGGAAATAATAAAAATCTATGCAATCACTGCACTCAGTGGAGAATCGTTTGGATTGTGTCTCTCTTTTCTCTCATTCTCTCACACACTATTTGGCACACAAAAAATATTAATACATAGAATAAAATAATTTGCACAAACTTTAACTAAACATAGTAATCCTAGTTAATTAAAATAATTTAAAATTCTAGCTGGGTGGTCGCTTCAGCTTTAGCACAGCACATAATTATATCCACTTCTTTTCCAAACAAAACCGATCAAAATTTATTGCAAGCAGACTGCGTTGTCTTCGTATTGCTTCCGATTATATACTGAATCTGGGTTCTATGCCTTATGCTGACTGAGAGAAGACGAGAGAGAATTCGGAGTTATCACCGTCTTCTTTTCTAATGCATTTGTTGAGATGCGTTGTTGTTGCGCTTAATATAAAGCTATTTGCATTTTAGATATATATATAAATGCATTATGATTGTTGGCAGCAAAGACAAAAAAATTTGTAACTTCCGCATCTGGATAAAATTTCCCCGCTTTTCAGGTCAGCAACACGACAACATTTTTGGGATGATTAGGCCTTTTAATTAATTATTTATAGGTGCCAAATCTATAATAAAATTATAAAAAAAAATTTCACTTAAGAAAAATTCTTCTCTGGCAGCCACTTTTTTTCCTATTTTTTCATTTGTTTAAACTCACCCCAAGGGAGTTGGCACCAACAAAATTCAAATACTTGGCTCGCCAAGAAATCCACGGTAGCAACAATTGGGCACAGTTCTTTTTAAAACAATTTACTTTATTAAGTTTTTTTGCACTTTAACTTTTGATAGAACAAAAAGGATTACTTTCACTTTATAAATGGTCAACTGCTCTGCTTGACGGTCGAAAAGAATTTGATGGGCTGACATATTTCCCAATGAGAGAATACCTATTGCAGATAACTTGCTATCACTAACAGTTATTACAAAAAAAGCGCAATTTCTCTCCCGCTAAAAATCTCTCCAAATAATGTCTGCAGCAAAAAGGCGCAATTTCTCTTTTTCTAGAAATTTCTCTCAGTATATAAGCGCAAGAAAAAGGCGCAATTTCTTTCTTGCTTAACTGCTCACCAAAGTCACCAGATGGCGCTTTTGAGTAAAGCCGTTTTATTCAAATTAATGCTGTAACCGCGCTACAAATACCCCCCCATCAAGATTAGACTTGGGTTTTTGTTAGAACACAAGGATGATCCTAACACAGGTTGCAGCATTAAGGTTTTATATCCTTAGCATGGTAACGCCCAATAAGTCGACCTTGTAGATCCTCCAGCTCATAACAGGAATTTCCTATTTTGTTTCTTATTCGAGCTTTTAAAAACAAAGGTCCTAACTTGGCATTATATCCGGCTTGAAAATTGCTTTGCTTAAAGTTTCTTCTATATACTTCTTGGCCTACGATAAAGTTAGTTTCTCGGCATCGTGTGTTATACTTCCGTTCATTTTTCTCGTTTTGCTTAGTCATAACTTCAGTGGCTTTTTTCCGAATTAACTCTAGCGAATCTTTTTGTGAGAATGCAGCTGTTCTATCCTCTAGCATGCCTAATTGTCTCAGTAGTTTATAAGTCGATCCTGACGTGATTAAATGCTGTCCGAATACCATATAATAAGGTGTTGTTCCAATTGCAGAATGCACTGATGATCTAAGGGCACAACATATACTGCTAAGGTGTTCATCCCAATCCTTTTGATTAGGCTTTACATATGATCGAATAGCGGCAATAATTGAGCGGTTTACTCTTTCAGAGGCATTTGCCTGAGGAGCATGAACGGGTGTTAACGTGTGCGAAATATTATACTCGAGTAACAGTTTCTGAAACGCGTCAGCTCTGAATTGTGAACCATTATCTGAAAATACTATTTCAGGAACTCCAAATGTATGAAACAAGTCTTGCTGTAAATACTTTATTATTATGTCTGCTGATAATTTTTTCACAGCTTTCAGAAATACAAATTTTGAATAATGGTCTACCACAATAAATATTGCTATATTTCCGCTACGTGATCTAGGATATGGTCCCAGAAAATCAATATATAAACGTTGAAAGAATCGTTGAGACATAGGGGCTGTTCCCATTGGAGGTCGTAAAGAATAGTTAGGAGCTTTAGTGGTTTTACAAACTTCACAAGAATTGATATAATTCTTAACATCGCACACTAACCCTGGCCAATAATAATATCTTCGAATTCGTTCTAAGGTCTTATGTACACCGCCATGAGATGCCAATGGATGATCATGAGCGTTGGCTAATACCTCGCTTATTAATTCCTGCGGAACCCAGAGTTTCCAAGCATAATTATCGTGTAGCTGATTCCCTGTTGCGTGATCAGATCTTCTGTACACTAGGTTGTCGGCTATTTTGATGTCTGGCATACTATGATTATTTGCTTTTATTTTATTTACCAGAGCCAAATATTCAGGTGATTTAAAATGCACCGATTCAGTATCCACTAACAGGCCGTGGCTAGCATCTATTGCCGCCACCTCATCCTCATGGACGCGGGATAGAGCATCAGGGACTACATTTAATTTCCCACTGCGATGCTCAATTTTAAAACGAAATCCTTGCAACTTTAATGCCCAACGGGCTAGCCGAGAATGTAAGTCAGTTTGTGACATTAACCACTTTAAAGAGGCGTGATCAGTGATAATTGTGAACTCGTGTCCTTCAATATAGGCCCTGAATTTTTTTATGCTAACTATCGCTGCTAAACACTCTTGTTCTGTAACAGTGTAATTCTTCTGAGCTTTATTGAGTTTCTTGGAAACGAAAGATATTGGGTACTCATCACCTTCCTCATTTTTCTGCACTAACACACCCCCAACTCCTGTTTTGCTTGCATCGCAATGTATATAAAATGGTTTCGAAAAATCTGGACTACGAAGAACAGGAGCCGAGCAGAGCATTTTCTTAATATTTTCGAATGCTACTTGGCCTTCAGGAGACATTTTAAACTTCTGCTTTGGTTTTAACAGATCCGTAAGTGGGGCGGCAACAGAGGCATAATTGCTAATAAATTTTCGGTACCACCCTGTCATACCAAGAAAACTCCTGAGCGCTTTGAGCGTACGTGGCAGGGGAAAGTCAATCATCGCCGATATTTTATCTGGGTCTGTTTTTACAATGCCTTCTCCGACTATGTGACCTAAATATTTAACTGATCGCTGGCAAAATTTACTTTTTTCAACATTAATAGTTAACCCTGCCTTTTTTATATGTTCTGCCACAAGTTTTAGTACCTTTAAATGGGATACAAAACTATCAGATACAATCAGCAAATCATCAAGGTACACAAAAACTTCATTTTTAAGAGATGCAGGTATGACCTTGTCCATTAAACGAGACATGGTTTGTGGAGCGTTAGTGAGTCCAAAGGGCATAACTCGATAGTGATATAGAGGACGCCCTGGGATGGTAAAAGCTGTTTTATCGCGCGATTCTGGGTCTAATGGTACCTGCCAAAAAGCGTCTTTTAAGTCTAAACTTGATATAAAGACTGCTTTGGGAAGACGACTTAATATGCCATCAATTTGTGGTAGTGGATAAGCATCTTTGCGCGTTAAAGAATTGACTTTTCGGCTATCCAGGCATAATCGGATTTTTCCAGGTTTTTGTACCAATACAACTGGAGAAGACCATGCACTGTCCGACTCCTCAATTACACCCAACTCTAACATTCTGTCTACTTCTGCATATAACATTTTCTCAACAGCAGGAGAGACTGAAAAATATCTTTGCTTTATCGGCTTCGCATCACCTACATCGATGTTATGGGAGATAACTGAAGTTTTTCCTAGTCCAGAGATAGCAAATGATGGAAACGATTGCATTACTTGCTGTAACTGGGCTTGCTGCTCAAACGACAATGTATGAGAATCGACAGATATTTCAGATACTTGAGCAGACGTAGGCAATAAATCAAAAGCTGACCAAAAATCGACTCCAAGATATAGATCCTGCTTTAAAGTAGGTATAATAAAAAGCTGTATTGGTTTGGTAAAATTTTCATACTTAATGGGTGTTGTAAAACTTCCTATAATTACTTGTTTATTTCCATCAGCAGTACTGGCATTTCCTACGACTTTTTTAAATGGCATTTTGCTTTTTAATATTTGCTCAGCTAAATGCCCACCGATGCAACTCATCGCTGCTCCTGTATCCATTAAGCCTAGCACATTTTTCTCAAGCATAAGAACTTCTGCGTAAGGCCGTTTATCGTTATTCTTGTAACGAATTGCATTTATTGTTTTAACCGTTTGCCAGAAAGCTCTAATACGATTACTGCTTCTAGATCTAATAATTGTTGACGTATCTGGTTTTAAGTCTAACTGTTCTGAGCAAGAATTATTGCTGTTAACAGTTTTCTCTGTCATAATTGGGTTTAGTCCTTTTTCGTCGGTTTGGGCCGCTGTGATAACATCGGTTGACGAGACTGTGTGCGGCTTGCAATGTTTTTTAAACATCTTTGGCAAGAGGGCTTATACGCATTCTTTGCGCCGCACCCGAAACAAAATATCCTTCGTTTCTCTGGGCAGTCTTGGTAACGATGCCCTTCCTCACGACAATTCCAACATACTATTTCAGTTATGGCTGCTACTTCTGCTTCTTCGCTCTCATTTTCTGAAAAAGGAGTGGCTTCCTCGGCTTTGTCTAGAACCTCGGCAACTTGTCTACGAAATGGCACTGTACGTTGATAACCTTGCTCTTTACGTACGCTATCAAGAAAACCTTCACGTCTTCTACAAATCTCCCGCAACCGACCAACTGAATCTATTTTTATGTTCAGTATTTCGTGTCTTATTTCCGGTCTTAGATTTCGCCTTAATATTTCGACTATTGTCTCTTCTGATAGGGGTTGTTCTAGACTGTCCATCAACTGAACTACGCTATCATAAAAAGAATCAAAATGTTCCTTATCACGTTGCTTGCGATCCCTAATTGCTTCTCTGATATCGACATCCGTACGAGTATCTCGGAACTGCTTGCGTAAAGCACTGCACAATGAATCCCAGCGTATTTCTTCAGCTGATTTATGGAAACGCCAAAAGAAATCTCTCGCTTTTCCATCGAATAGCAAACTTGCATTTTTACACAACACTGAAAAATTTCCATCTAGAGTTTGATGTGTTAACGCCTCGATTCTATAAATGAAATTGTCAACACTAAGTCCATCTGAACTACCACTAAAATGTATCTTCCAGCTGTTAAGTATCTGACCGACTTTATCAGGTCTTTGCTGTAATTCTTGGCTAAATGCGCTACCAGGTGAAGCCGTTGTACGAGTGGGCCGACTAAATGTGGCAGCTTGAGACGGCTCATTATGCAAGCCTTCTTCAAATTGAGACGATGTTTGCCCAAATGGAGTTTGACTCGCTAACAAGGGCTGTATTTTAGCTGATATACTCGATTCAATAATGTTAGCCATCTGATTTGACAATTGAGCAATTATGTCATTCTGCATTCTGTGTACAGCCTGAGTAACTTCGGCTTGAATGCTTGCCGCATTGGGCTGAGAAATAGGCATACTAGGCTGAGCTGGAGCAATTGGCTTCTGTGCTTGCTGTCTTGTATTTTGGGATACAGCTGCTTTTTCAAAGCATATAGTAGAACAATTTGGACACCTATCGTTTGTACGAGCGTAAGAATTTATGCATACTTTATGAAAGACATGTCCACAAGGTGTTTCATACACAGAAGCGGGTGGAATCTCCCTTTTGCATAGCGAACAATCTATGGCTGGTGGAACTGTTGATGTCCTATCTTCGTCAACACTAGCCATTCTGAGTAACTAATGTTCCAATTTAACTATTCAGCAAAAAAAATTTTTTCTTAAAATCCAAAAAATGTATTATTAAAATAAAATAAGTAAAAAAATGTGTATATTCTGAACACAAAAAAACAAGTTTCGGTAACAAAAACATAAAATTTGATTTCCCACATGAACTATTCCCCTTGCAGTGCTAATCACTTCAATCTAATGTGTACGAAAGAAAAAGTAAAGATACGAGCGAAGTTAGCCAACTTTTCAACCGAATGCTTGGCTTTAAAATGAACAGATGTTCTCGGTGCGAGCACTAGTGTTCACTAATTTGTTAAAGGGTGGTCAAGGTATAACTAATAATTTATTACTCTTGCATTTCCATACTCTTTAACAAATTCTTCTGCTCTTTAGCATAAAGCGAAATGTTCAATGCAATCGTGGTTAGTTGCTTTCTTGTAAAAAAATGCCCCTACAATTCCAATCGATTTCTTTAAACTTCTTACTAAATGCATATATAGAATGCAGCACTACTTTGGCAGCGTTAGCCGTGGTCAGAGACGAATTATACAAAACTCTATCTGCTGCTAATTCCTATGCGTCTAACAACTGCTCTAGTATACTACGTGGTTTAATTATTTTGCTGACAATGTCAGATGAGGCCAGTTTACAATTTCTAAAAATTTTGTTTAACTGTATTTCCATCATACTACCACAATCAGCTAAATAACTAGGAAATGGAAAAAAAAACTAAAAACTTGAGACTTGTCTATATTTAGTCAGTGTATGAGTCACACTGAAAGTGTGGCCGACACGTTTGGGCGCCAAAAATTAATAATAAGAATAAACTAATCATATCTGTAACGGGTTACATATGATACAGGCGAGATGTTAATTTGGCTGGGAGCGCACGCTAGGATTCCGGCTCTGGCTCGTCGGCAAGTGGTGTGGTCTTCTTGCTCCCTAACCAAGGTTGCCTATCATCAAATTATTACTTTATTTAAATGCGTGCAGGGACAAGCAAAAACAACCGGGTAAAAAAGAGTCTGACTAAATAAACACAACAAGTAAGACAAAGTACACATATACATCAGATTTTAAGATCTCAGATGTCATAGAGGATCTTTTCGCCCACCCTACCAATACCATTCATTGCCAAAAAAGAAGAAGAGAAATTAATATGAATGGCCCTAAAAAAAACTGATAAGCTCCTACAGGTTCATTTGTTCAGTGGGAAAATCACGAGAATAAAATTTAAAACATTATAAATAATTTATTAAAACTTAAAATAAACATGTATAATTCTATAAAATGGCATGAGGAAATAAATGTTAAAACATATATATAAAATGAGAATAATTAAATAAACAATAAAGAATTAAATAAATAAAGATTATTTTATGAAATTAAATTTTTAGCGGAAAAAAAGTTAAAGTATTTACTTGCTCATCTCTGATGGGCATCACTAGTGCAACCAATTTTGGCAGAACGAAAAAGGGAAAAGAAAGAGAAAAAATGAGCTGATAACAGCTGAGACGAATTAAGCTGAGTTTGAGCAGCTAAATTTAATGCATTTAAATGATTTTATATATTTCCTTTTTAGATTCATTTAAGCAAAACTTATAACCCTTTTTATTAATTAAATTTTTAGGGTTTATGCAAAAACTATAGTTTTGCTTAAACAAAATTTTCTTTAACACATAATTTGTTATGTAGTTTTTAACTTACAGTAGTTAATTCCATCGGTGAAAAGCGCTTTCCATAGATGTCACTGTAAACTTGAGAACGTTACATGAAATTTATGGAAATAATAAAAATCTATGCAATCACTGCACTCAGTGGAGAATCGTTTTGATTGTGTCTCTCTTTTCTCTCATTCTCTCACACACTATTTGGCACACAAAAAATATTAATACATAGAATAAAATAATTTGCACAAACTTTAACTAAACATAGTAATCCTAGTTAATTAAAATTTTTTAAAATTCTAGCTGGGTGGTCGCTTCAGCTTTAGCACAGCACATAATTATATCCACTTCTTTTCCAAACAAAACCGATCAAAATTTATTGCAAGCAGACTGCGTTGTCTTCGTATTGCTTCCGATTATATACTGAATCTGGGTTCTATGCCTTATGCTGACTGAGAGAAGACGAGAGAGAATTCGGAGTTATCACCGTCTTCTTTTCTAATGCATTTGTTGAGATGCGTTGTTGTTGCGCTTAATATAAAGCTATTTGCATTTTAGATATATATATAAATGCATTATGATTGTTGGCAGCAAAGACAAAAAAAATTGTAACTTCCGCATTTGGATAAAATTTCCCCGCTTTTCAGATCAGCAACACGACAACATTTTTGGGATGATTAGGCCTTTTAATTAATTATTTATAGGTGCCAAATCTATAATAAAATTATAAAAAAAAATTCACTTAAGAAAAATTCTTCTCTGGCAGCCACTTTTTTTCCTATTTTTTTCATTTGTTTAAACTCACCCCAAGGGAGTTGGCACCAACAAAATTCAAATACTTGGCTCGCCAAGAAATCCACGGTAGCAACAATTGGGCACAGTTCTTTTTAAAACAATTTACTTTATTAAGTTTTTGCACTTTAACTTTTGATAGAACAAAAAGGATTACTTTCACTTTATAAATGGTCAACTGCTCTGCTTGACGGTCGAAAAGAATTTGATGGGCTGACATATTTCCCAATGAGAGAATACCTATTGCAGATAACTTGCTATCACTAACAGTTATTACAAAAAAAGCGCAATTTCTCTCCCGCTAAAAATCTCTCCAAATAATGTCTGCAGCAAAAAGGCGCAATTTCTCTTTTTCTAGAAATTTCTCTCAAGTATATAAGCGCAAGAAAAAGGCGCAATTTCTTTCTTGCTTAACTGCTCACCAAAGTCACCAGATGGCGCTTTTGAGTAAAGCCGTTTTATTCAAATTAATGCTGTAACCGCGCTACATAAGGAAACTGTCTGTGACATACCTCGCTGTTTCGTATCCGATCGTATTGAAATACAGCGTCGGTGGAGAACGCTATAATTACACACATGCTAAATTATAAGTCGGCAACTTTAATATTGGGGTTGCTTTCGAGCGTAAAACTTACGAGATCTATGAGGTATGTAAGTTTTTTTTTAGTGATTTGTGGTGGAACACAAACAAAAACTCGATGTTTACTGAATAGGAGAACTTGAATTCCGAATGTGGTGTATATAGCTAATATAGTTGCTTGTAGGTGTTTATACGGAAGAATAGACGGACAGACGGACATGGCTTTATCGACTCAACTCGTCGTCCTGATCAAGAATATATACATATACTTTGTGGGGTCTGGCACGCCTCCTTCTGGGTGCAGCACGTATTTCCCACGTGCACTAACTCAATAGACCGTTTTTTACTTTTTTAAAGTAATGGGTCCAATTAAAATCTTGCATATCACGCTCGTTTTACGCTCTAGTCACAACAACAAGAGTAATATTGCACGTATAATGCTATGTTATTCAGAATATATTATTTTCGCATTGTGTTTTTAATAAATATAGGAGTAAACTGTCGAAATTGTTGTGTTGTTATTGTTTTTGTGAATGCGCTGTGATTCGCTTAATGCATACAGATTGCAGTAGGAGCAGAAGCAGCAGCTGAAGCTATAACAACAGACGGCAACAATTTAATAAATCAATTCATCAAATGTCAGCATGAACGCGGGCGAAACAAGGACCCCACGTAGCACCACCATCAAAAACAATAACAAGAAACTCCAACTGCTATACCATAAATAGTAGCTGAGTCTGGTACGTTTTTGCTGAAAAACGCTTTGGGATTCATCAGCAAGCTTAGACCTGCTGCACAGTAACAGTAGCATCAGCAAAGAAAATTGTTTTATTGCAGGAGGCAATAATTTCCCATTTCCTGTGAGCGAGTCATCAAACTGATTCTAGTTCTCTCTGCTATAAAAAGTAAAAATATAGGGACGGGGCAGATCAGTGGGACGGAGGCTACAGTCGGACGTAACCGACCGTAGGAGACCCTTTACTTTGAGTATATGTACATACAAACACAATCAGACGCACACACACTAAGCTACCCACGTATGCAAGGCACACCACCCCCCTCTGCCTAGTGCGGCAAATTTATATAAAACACCCAGAAGGAGGCGTGGCAGACCCCATAAAGTATATATATTCTTGATCAGGACGACAAGACGAGTCGATATAGCCATGTCCGTCTGTCCGTCTGTCCGTCTGTCCGTCTGTCCGTCTGTCCGTCTGTCTGTCTGTCCGTCTGTCCGTCTGTCCGTCTGTCTGTCCGTCCGTATGAACACCTAGATCTCAGCAACTATAAGAGCTAGAGACACCATATTCGAGATTTAGATTCACCTATTTCGCGAGCAGCACGAGTTTGTTTTAGATTTTGAATACCTGCCCCCCTTCCCCCGCAAACCGCAAAAAGCTACTGTAGCCACAGTTTTAAAGCTATTGATTTGTAATTTGGTACGTAACTACCTTATGACATTGTCTGTTTGCCCTGTGAATTTCGTTTTGTTCGGATAAGAAACAGCGAAAATATGGAACGGACAATTTGCCGCACTTGGCAGAGGGGGGGTGGTGTGCCTTGCATACGCGTGAAGGTTAGTGTGTGTGCCTTTGACTGTGTTTGTACATGCGTAAAGTTAAAGTAAAGGGTCTTCTACTGTCGGTTACGTCCGACTGTAGCCTCCGTCTCACTGATCTGCCCTGTCCATATATTTACTTTTTTAAAGTAAAGGGTCTAAAAATTTTTATAATTGTAATTTGGGGCTTTTGTTTATAAATTGTACTCCATGTCGAAAACAATTATCTTGTGACGTTGTTTTCATTTAATGTAACCATGTGCTACGCCCTTCCTGATTTGTTTCGCCTGCCCTAGAGTTTTGTTTACAAATATTCCTTTATTATTGATATTTGTCATCATTTACAGTCAGTAAGTGTAATTAAAAGAATATCTTTATTATTGAAAGCACATAAGAGATGTTTTTACTGACACATTGGATCAGGTGGAAAGCTACGGATAAGCGCGCCACTAACAGCTAATAAAACCCATGAAGACCCGACGCAGCTCCCCCTTCCATGTTGAATTTGCATTGCAGCTGGGTTTAAAGGGGTCACAGTCATGATTTTATTTTGTCTGCCTTTTCTTTTGCAATTTTAATGGGCACCCTTTATGCTCCCATCGCAGCCGCCCGGTAGCTCAGCATGCAGCGGTTATTAAATAAAGTTTTATGTGAACAATAAAATGCTTTTAGGCCCTTGGCTTTTCCGCAGGCTGTAACGAATGCGGCAAGAGTTTTTGGGGAACGGAAAATGTATGGAAAAACAAAGATTCAACACATCAAGCACATCTGAGCATTTAAAATTAAACTAGAGATTGTATTTTGTGTTGTAATTTAAATTAAAAGTATACTATTCGCGTATGCATAATGTGTCAAAATCTAAAAATTTAGATTTTTTCCAGCTTAAAAAAATGCTAATTAAAAAAGAAATAAATTTAATAAAAACAAGAAATCCTCTTTTAATATCTGTAATGAAACAGTCACTAAGCTCGCAAAACCTTAATGATGATAACAAATTAGATGATGATAAATTAGAATGTGTGGACGTCGTATTAAAAATAATAAAGATAGTTTGGTACACCTGTTATATAATTTTTCTGCCATTAAAAATTTTCAACAATTTGTTTTTCATATTTCTCAAAAAGTAATTTGGAAAACAAACTTTGACCGTATAACATTTGTCTTAACAGATCATTTTTTGTCATAAACGAAAACAGCATTTAACACTCATTTGCAAACCCAAAAACAATAAGTGAAGTTAGCTCTGTGCCCTGGTTTCCTTTGGGAAATCAAATAATTTGTCACACACATTTGATTCAATGTCAGAGATTACATTGATTTAAAATATTTGTATGTGCAAAACCATATTTGAAAGGGTTGGTCATAAATAATTTATTATTTAACTGAGAGCTAGAATCAAATTGCATTCCTTGTTAAATTGGTATTTTGTCTTTATTAAGTCTAAAACCAAAGGGTTAATGGTTTAAAATATTGTTGTGCTGAACAAATTTATAGAACTGCTTTAAAGGTCGAAATACACATCGTGATAGAAGTACATTTAATTTTCCCTTTAATACGTCATTTGGATTGGTTTTATTAACTAATCATCTCATTGTTTCAGATACACTAAATCATATTTTTCTTATACACCACGCAGATTCCATAATAATAATAAAGATTAATGTAAATTAAATTCAAACGCTAAAACAATAATTCATTGAATTACACTGGGCGAAAATTTTATCGAAATTCAAGACCTTTAAAATTTAATTTTCGATTGTGAAGCGTTTTGGAGCACTGATTTCAAAAATCGACACAAAAAAATTATTTAACCATACGTTTCCCAGATATCGAGCGATATATATTTGGTCGATGGTAGGTGCATATAAACTACCATAAAATAAAAGATTAAAGTTGCCCCCACATATTCTTAATACATTGTAAGAAGCTTAGACGCATAGTTTCGTCCCTACATTAAAACTACCGCACTTGCAATCACATTTCTTAAAAATTTTTCAACTTCAGAAGTCAATTTATTGGCAAAATCGATTAAAAAAAATTTGCTTGTTTGTATGTGCCATACTTAAATGGACCGCACTGTCAAATGGCGAGAGAAGCAATGAAAACATTATTGTTTCGTTCGTATCTTCTGTGTTTATTGGCCGATTTTAATGCGCTTATGCTTATGAGAATGTACCTTTGTACCTACATGCCAAAAATGGCAGCTCTAGCTTTGATCAATACT
>JAWNNJ010001592.1:0-37308 GCA_035045125.1 Hypselothyrea guttata
AGAGACAGTCTTCTTTCCTCTGCAAGTTTAGGCCATTCACATGAGTCTCATATACATATATGTGAGTCCCTCAATTCCCTCTATTCCTCTGACATTTCTCTCCTGCTCAAAATGTAAGCCTCTTACGTGTTGTCTAGAAGTCCCATCTGCTTCTATGCGCAGATGAACAAGCAGGAGGCAAAAGTTAAATTGGCCAAAACCAAAAATGAACTTTATTCAGTGCAGAATCAGCTTAACTTTTTGGGCTATAAGCTGCAACATATTGTCCATTCTTTTCCAAGTGCAAGCAGCTGCTTAAAAACTACAAATCTAGACAGCCTCATTAAAAATAAGAAAAACAGTAAATGAAACTTGATAAATTCTTAAAATAAGGTAAACAAATTCATTGACAGACTTAAAAAGAGGGGAATAGAAGGGTACCAAATAATACTAGCACACAACCTCAACTGCCTTGGAGCTCAAAAGGGTTGCTTTAGTTTATTGAGCGGAAGTTTTTGTATTTGTATTGTGCTAGGATTCAATATACCCATTTTACCACCTTTAAGCATTAAGAGGAGACTATTAATTTCTGAAAACATATGTAAATTTGATATTGCAAACTACAAAACGCTTAATAACTAAGTTTAAAACCAGAATGGGCGAAGCAGATCAGTCGGACGGCTCCGACTGTCTTATACCATGTGCCACAGCTCGCGCTGCCCTGGCAGCTCAGCCGTCTTACGTGTGGGAATATCGTGCGAGAGGGATGGCAATACCAAACACGTTGCTAGGCACGTTGTGCGATTGTGAGAACATTTGAAATTAAATACTAGCAAGCGCAATATTGAACATAGAATGTTGTTATTTGAAACGTAAACTCTCTTCTATGATATATAACTATCTCGAAAAGCGTAAATCGGTTAGTAAACACAAAATATAAATAAATTAAATTATATGTAAAATATTTAAATACATTTTATACTGTATTTGCGAGCGCGCAGCGCGAGCTTTGGCACAGGGTATTAGACAGTCGGGCCTGTCCGACTGATCTGCTCCGCTCATTCTGGTTAAGTGATGCTTTATGGATGCGTGGTTTATTTTGTTACTGTTCAAAACTTGTTCTCGCAGATTTCAAAAAATTTGCTATCTACTTTGTAATATAAGTTTGGCTTTTGGAAATTGCACCAAGTTGTGGTAACAGTTAAATACCCAAACAGCTGCTTACGCTTTGTGTTTGCCTTCACTGATCTGCGTCGACGTGTTAGAAGTTGCATTATATGGAGCTCAATGCCACGTGCCGCGTTCCACGTACCACGTGGCATTTGCCACACGCATATATTTTCATAATTATCTAAATAAAGGCCACAACAAAGCATAAGTGAAAGCGCCATGAATTTATATTAAAAACCAAAAAACAAAAAACGAGCTAAACTTTGCCACACTACCCCACAAAATGCCGTTGTCTACTCGTGTATGAGCATCTGTATGTGTATTGGTATGTGCATGTGCATGTGTATTTGAATGTGTACTTATGGATATGTATCTGCTGGTTGAGTCTAATTTTAGCCACGTTTACAGCCATTCCAGGCATGGCTGGGACTCATAAAGTAACACAAGCCCTAGTTACGGCTTTTGCCTGCCAGCCAACTGTGTCTCCTTTCTATGTGTGTGTGTGTGTGTGTGTGTGTGTGTGTGTGCAAATCTGACAGTGTGTTTGTGTGCTGGTGTGAGTGAATGCAACATTACAAACTTGTTTGTTGTTATGGTTGTTGTTGGTTTCAGTGCTGTGCGCTGCAGTTATGCGATAGCTGCAGCCTTTTATGGCATACTTTAGTAGCTCTGCCTAAATAAAAACGCTGCTTGGTGCCATTTCCTGCACCAACTGGCTATAACGCTGAGAAGTATGCAACGGAATCTCTCACACACATACTCCTGTGCCCAGAGAGTGCAGAGAAGCCTCAAAGATTGCAACAATTTACTGTAAAAACGAAACCAAACCTCAGCAGCCAGATACTTGTACAAGTGGAAGGAAAAACATTTCTGTATGCCAAGGTGGAATATTTGCACGTACTATGCCGGACTCGAAAGAGAAATAAGTTGAAAATAATATGCAAAAAGTTTCGGGTGTTGCAGCTTAACCAACAGTCCAAGTATCTCAAGTATCTGCCTTGTTAGTTCCAAATGAGATTGCCTTGGCGTTGACGTCGTTGCAACGCCTAAAACGAAGCTAATAGAAGGATACACCATTCAATGCTCTAAGTTCATAAAAACCAGGACGAGCCAAATGTGGTGCAAACCTAGGTTAAAATTAGATTTTGCATATCAAGTACCGTAGGCCTAGTGCGCTTAGGAAAAGAAATTCTGACCCCACTATACACTTGATACTTCACATTTCTATACACCATGTGCTACCTCCAGGCAGAAATACTTTGTTTCCATCCGCCAGCGCCCTATTATTTCCCAGCTTTAAATGCGCAGAGAGAAAACATTTGCAGGCTTGTCATGCAAATGATGCTAAAGAGCTATCCCATAGGTGACCCATATGCTAACGGTAATAAACAGCTGCGAAGCCCATAAAACAGAGAGGAAAATATGATCAGTCGGACGGGCCCGACTGTAAAATACCGTGTAGCCTATATTTTAAATATAATTTTATAAAACGTAGCAGCAATTCTTCTTCCTTTTTTGTGTATGCCATGCATTAAAGGCCGCGCTGCCAGAGGGCGAGCGAAGTAACGCCTGTAATATTGTTTCGTTCATATCTCTTGCACTGATTGGACGATTTTAATGCGCTTTTCAGGATAGATAACTATTATAGACAAGAGTATATATGTGGCATCCAAAATTTGAAATTACGCTAAACTACGTATGGTTTAGACCTACCAACTATCGAAAACAGAATTTATGTCAATTGATTTGTGTCTTTTAAATTGGCGAACGTATTCTATTTCATTCATTATAGGCGGCAGGGGCGTGGCATTCACGATATGAAATAAACGTGATCTGCGTATGGTGTACACCTACCTTCACCTACCTAGCTTTTATAGTTAAGAAAATCTCACCATTTATTCAGATAGATAGGCATATCTAAATCGTCTAAGCTCTTCACCATGATCAAAAATATATATAGTTTGTGGGTCTGTTCACGCCTCCTTCTGCCTGCTACATACATTCTGTAAGGTAAAAAAGTTTACCTTACATTAAAATAAGATAATCATAAGCTGTTGACAATTTGCGAAACCATTACGAATTCAAAGTACCCTTTCGGTAGCATAACAAAGACCTGAAAAATATGAGAGCCAACGGTAAATGTCAGGTCCCATAAGCCGGAGAGCGAGTCACATCTCATTGGATTTATGACAACAAAATTGATATTAATGGAGAAAAGTCGGCATACTCTTTAAAAATAGGCAAAGCCACTGGCGGGAGTAAGGAGGAGAGAAAGAATCATAGAACAAGGCAGATAGACAGAGAGAAAAAAACAAGAAAAAACCATATGAAAGCTTGGTGGCAGTCAACTTTGTGGCTTTTTACGCCTGTTTTGCATACGAAGCCCTGCCCCTGCCCCTGCCCCTGCCCCTACCCATGCCACTACCTCGGCCACCACTCTGCATTCTGCTTCCGCTTGCCGTCTGGGCATGCTGTAAACCGCGATTAACGTAAATAGCGGAAAAAATGGCGCACAGCAGTAGCAGTAGCAAAAAATATGGCGCTGATAGTCACACGCATACATACTCCAATGGGTGTTACAAAAAATGCTGGGCGAATGTGACCGAAACGGGAAAAAATACTGTACGCCTTCCTAGCCCGAGCCTCGAGTACGATCCTGAGTTAAACCGAGAGTCCCAGACAGAGCCCGAACATAATGTAGGTCATGGCGGGATATGTGCAAATTAACTCTCGTATAGATCCCCACCCTTCGTATTTTAGCAACCGTTTTCTTTCTCCTGTCCAATCAGCATTAAGTGTCTATATTCAATTTTAGTTGCATGTGTGTGTGCAGCGTCGATATGCAAAAATTAGTTTCGGGTTCCACAGAACGATGCAAGTGCTGATGGTAATACGGTTACTGTCGATGATGTTGATGCTGCTGTTGATGTTGAAGTTTCTTCTACAGCCACCCTTACTTACAGTACTAACATATAGTACTATATAGCACAGCTACTATTGGTTGTATTCACCAGGTTACCGCTCCATGGATTAATAACCCGATAACCAATAAAATGCAACCCGTAATGGATCATAATTATGGAGCGCATGTATCATAAAATTCTTACGCTCCATTGCTGTTTTTCAGCGCCATTCATCGATAGTCGATAAAAACAGCTGATTTCAATTCAAAATGTAAACAACCAGTAAGGACGGAGCTACAGTCGGACGCAACCGACTGAAGGAGACCCTGTACTTTCCGTTTTCTTTGCTGTTTCTTATTCGATCGTAATGTAATTCACAGCATCGATGGGGATTGCCATAGACTACGTACATGCCACATCCCAAATCTTTAGCTTTAAAACTGAAGCTTTTAAACTGCAAACTGTTGCTAAATTTGTTTTTCAATTAGCGGAGGAATGAGCGGAGTTATCAAAAACCCAAACTAACTTAACGGACATGGCTAAATCAACTCAGCTCGTCGTCCTGAGTCAAAATATATATACTTTGTGGGGTCTACCACGCTTCCTTCTGAGTGTTACATACATCTGTCATTTGCACTACATTAATAGACCCTTTTACTTTTTTAAAGTACAGGGTCCTAACCAGAATGGGCGAAGCAGATCAGTCGGAGGGGCCCGACTGTCTAATACCCTGTGCCAAAGCTCGCGCTGCGCGCTCGCAAATACAGTATATAATTTAATTTAACATTTTTATACCCTGTGCCCATTTGAAAAATGGGAAAAACAGGGTTAATAACTTTGTGCGAATGTATGTAAGAGGCAGAAGCAGGCGTGGCAGACCCCACAAACTATATATATTCTTGATCAGGGAGACGAGCTGAGTCGATTTAGCCCTGTCTGTCTGTCTGTCCGTTTGTCTGTCTGTCTGTATGAACGCTGAAATTTCCTAAACTATAGAAGCTAGAGAAGCCGTTTTGGTCTCTTTTGAAAGGTGTGTACCATACGCAGATCAAGTTTATTTCAAATCTTGGATGCCACGCCCCTATCGCCTACAATGAATGAAACAAAATATATTCGCCAATTTAAGAGTCACTGAGCTATTTGCATGAATTCTGTCTTCAGTAGTTTGTAGGTCTATATCATACGTAGATGAGGTTTTGTTCAAATTTTGGATGCCACGCCCCCTTTACGCCTTAATCGATAAAAACCGATTAACAAGCGTAATATTGAACATAGAACGTTGTTATTTGGTATATATACTCTCTTTCATTATATTTAACTATCCTGAAAAGCGCATTGAAATCGATCAATAAACACAGGAGTTATAGGCGGAACAATACAGTTTTGTAAAATTTTTTTTGTAATATATTTAACTATCTTGAAAAGCGCATTTTAATCGTTTAATAAACAAAATATAAATAAATTAAATTATATATAAAACATACAAACACAATCAGACGCACACACACTAAGCTACCCGCGTATGCAAGGCACACCACCCCCCCACCCCCCCCCCCCCCCCCTCTGCAGCAAATTGTCCGTTCCATATTTTCGCTGTTTCTTATCCGATCAGAACCAAATTCACAGGGTCAATAGAATATGTCATAAGCTAGTTATATACCAAATTACAAGTTAATAACTTTAAAGCTATGGCTGCAGTAGCTTTTTGCGGTTTGCGGGGGGAAGATATCCAAAATCTAAAACAAACTTGTACTGCTTACTGATTAGGGGAACCTAAATCCCAAATTTGGTGTCCCTAGCTCTTATAGTTGCTGAGATCTAGGTGTTCATACAGACGGACAGACAGACAGACAGACGGACAGACAGACAGACAGACAGACAGACAGACGGACGGACAGACGGACAAGGCTATATCAACTCGCCTTGTCGTCCTGATCAAGAATATATATACTTTGTGGGGTCTGCCACGCCTCCTTCTGGGTGTTACACACATTTCCTCTTTGCACTAAGTTAATAGACCCTTTTTACTTTTTTAAAGTAAAGGGTCTAAAAATGTTAAATTAAATTATATACTGTATTTGCGAGCGCGCAGCGCGAGCTTTGGCCCAGGGTATAAGACAGTCGGGCCCGTCCGACTGATCTGCTTCGCCCATTCTGGTTTTTAATACTTTTATTTTTAAAAATGTTTTGTAATATTTTAATTTTTTATATACATATTTTTGTACATTATTATTTTATAAACAAATTAAAAATAATATTTACAATTGATATAAAAATGATTGACACATTTTTGCTAATAAAATAAAAATATCTTTTCATAAAATATTATTAATAAAATGTTATTAAAATTTTAAATTAAATGCCGCTAGCGAGGCTAAATCCCCCACTGTGTGCTTGGTAGCTTGCGAGTGAGCGAAATCAATTCTGTTTATTTATTTCGATCAGAATGTGCGCAATCGCAGAGCACATTTAACTAAAATTAATGAAAATATAAATAATTTGTGGTGTGGATTTTAAGTTGATATTTCTTGATTGAAATGAAAATGTTTATTCTCGTTCCAAATAGGATCTTCTCTATTTTCATTAAAAGGATTCACATAATTTTTTTCAGTGCAGCAAATTGAAACTAAAAAAAATGCTTGCGTCTATGTGCTTGTGTTTTTATTTGTGTGTATTAGTGCGTGCTCTTTCGTATTCTCAGTTTGGGCACCACTGGGGTATACCATACGCAAATCAAGTTTATTTCAAATCTTGGATGCCAAATGAACATAATTACAATGAACATAATTAGAATAGTACATTCGCCAATTTAAGAGACACAAATCTAGTTACATAAATTCAGTCTTCAGTAGTTGGTAGGTCTATATCATACACATATGAGTCTTTTCTTAAATTTTGGCTGCGACGTCACCTTTACGCCCTAATCAATAAAATCCGAATAACAAGCGTAATATTGAATATAGAAGATTGTGATTCAGAACATATACTCTCTTTTATTATATTTAACTATCCTGGAAAGCTCATTAAAATCGGTTAATAAACACAGGAATTATTAACGAAAAAATGTTGCAGGCGTTGCCTGCAAGAAGAAGAACTATGGGTGCTACGCTTCGTGTGACAGTATAGAATTATATTTAAAATATAGGGCACAGGGTATTCTACAGTCGTGCCCGTTCGATTGATCTGCTCCGCCTATTCTGGTTTAAAGTAAAGTGTCTAATAAAAACGTATTTACAGGTGGATTCCAAAATTGTTAAGCCATTGTGTTTCCCTTGAGTTAATTTTAATTGGTTAACCCAAAACAAAATTGTTTATTGTTACCGTTTTTAGGAGGCATATAAATATGTATTGGTATATATTTGTATTGATAAATTTACCACAACTATCAATTAATTTTGAATTCTATTTGCGAAAATCATATTCTTCGACTGTTAACATTTCTCCCATTATTCTTTTTCTTTCAGACTCAAGGTGGACAACAATGGAGGTGCATGGTGCCCGAAGCACATGGTCTCACGAGGTCTCAAGGAATATCTGCAAGTTGATCTGCTGCAGGTGCATTTGATCAGCGCCATTCGCACACAGGGTCGATTTGGCAAGGGTCAAGGTCAAGAGTATACTGAGGCGTATGTCTTGGAATACTGGAGGCCTGGCTTTAAAAAATGGCAGCGGTGGAAGAGTATACAAGGCAAAGAGGTGAATTTTAGAGTCCCCGAATGCGTCAAACCTCTTTTCGATTCACACATTAATCACAGACAAACAGACGGACAGTTTGCAACGGGCAACACATAGACATCGCACTAACCGCGGGACACGAACAGATACAAAATGTATCTGTATCTTTAGGCTGCACAATTTACGTGCGAATTGTCTTGAGGAGAGTGGGAGTTGCGTAGGTGTCCTACGACTGTGAGCCCCAGCTCCAACTGCAAACTCGTTCCCTAATTCCAAGCTGCTTCATCGATTTATTGTGTGCAAGTTGGGAAAATCAATTTGAACGCTTTGCTTTTTTTCTCGGCCAATGGAGTTCAGTTTCTCCACCCACGTAGAATCAGAAACACACGCAGTTGGTGCATTAATAACGTTTATTTATTTTGCTTTTTTACATCTTACAGATACTTTCCGGTAATATAAACACCTACAGCGAGGTGGAAAATGTGCTTCAGCCCGGCATCTTTGCGTCGAAGGTGCGCATCTATCCCTACAGCCAATACGATCGGACTGTCTGTCTTCGCGCCGAGATCGTCGGCTGTGCCTGGGAAGGTAAGTGCTTCCATCTCATGAAATATAGCTAGCATTGCAGTCGCAGCTGCAAGCGGGTTTTGTTTCTGCAGTTTTTTTTTTCCAATTACGTCACGGTTGCACTTGTTCATGGCTTGAAGCAGATATTCTGCTAAAGTATCAATGGTGATCGAAAAGTTGGAAAACCAAACTCTGAATACCCTATGAGAGGATCATTTGAAGAGTAACTAAATATGTATTGAGTCGTTTTTAGTCGATTCTTTATTCAATCAAGGATGCAACCGCTTTTGATGACTTTGTTTTGCAACTGTGACATCGAACTAAAATTTTAATTAATATCTTTTATTGTTTTATTAAATTCAGTTTTGGTTTAGTTTACCTCAGTTTCCAGTTTTGCATGTTTAATTTTTAATTTACAGTTCTTACGAATTTATCACTACTTTAAGTCTAGCCATAAAATGAGTACGACTAGCTGTACTCACAATTATTTAAGCTCCCAAATTGCTTTAAACGGTTGACTTTCGCTGACTGAGGTATTTTATCCCCTTTCAGAAAAAATTGTCGCCTACAGCATACCTAAAGGTGTTCAACGCGGCATGGAAATCAATCTGTCCGATAAAACATATGATGGACATGAGGAAGGCGATCGTTTCGTTAATGGACTCGGTCAGCTGGTGGATGGACAGCGCGGGAGGGATAACTTTCGATTGGATATCAATGGCTTTGGTAAAGGTAAAACTAAATCTACATTCGTTTGTGCTATCTTAGTTTAACATTATCGTCGCTTTTTAACAAATACTGTCAAATAGTACTTCGCTATAATAGACTGGGTACTTTCATATATCATATATTTTAACGAAAATAAAACGGGTTTTACTGGTTTTCTATTTTGTAGAATTACTAAAATAATATAAAAGGCAATGAACGCTACAAAACATACCCTAACATTTTCTCTATTCGCACAGGCTATGAATGGGTTGGATGGCGAAATGATACTCTGAATGGCCGGCCAGTCGAAATAATTTTTGAGTTTGAAACTGTACGAAATTTCAGTGCTGTTATTGTACACACCAACAATATGTTTTCGAAGGATGTACAGGTAAGTTTAATTACTGAACATTTTCACATATTAATTGATAAACGTAATTCCAAATGTTTATGACACTGCCAATTGCGGATACATAATCATCTCTTGGAAAAAAAACAAAAACAAATAATACACTTTGAAAAATGGAAAAAACAGGAATGTATGCAACAGACAGAAGGAGGCGTGGCAGACCCCACAAAGTATATATAGTTATTCTTGATCAGGATGACAAACCGAGTCGATATAGCCATGTCCGTCTGCCCGTCTGTCTATGTGTCTGTCTGTCTGGATGAACGCTGAGATTTCCCAAATTATAAATGCTAGAGAAGCCGTTTTGGTTGCTATAGGTAGGTGTATTCAAAAGACAGATCTCTTCTATTAGATTTAACTGTTCTCAAAAGCGCATTAAAATCGGTTTATAAACAAAGGAGATATAAGCTGCCTAATATTGCATGCGTTGCATCGCACAAGCCTTTGCAGCTCAGCCGCCTTACGCTTGGGAATAGCGTGCGAGATGGATGGCAATACCAAGCACGTTGCTAGGCACTTGCACTGTTCGTGCAAAACATATAAAGTAAAATAGCAAGCGTAATATTGAACGTAGAATATTGTCATTCGGAACAAACTCATATTTATTATATTTAACTATCTTGAAAAGCTCATTGAAATCGGTTAATAAACACAAAATATAAATAAATTAAATTATATTTAAGATATTTAAATTATATACTGTAGTTGCGAGCGAGATCTGAGGCACAAGGTATAAGACAGTCGGGCCCGTCCGACTGATCTGCTCTGCCCTTTCTGCTTTTTTTTTGATTTTGCTATTTTTTTGAAGAATAAAACCAAGATTCTCTGCGGTGTTCAATACACTATTTTCTTTAATATCTTATTTGTCTCCCGGTTGCTGTAAACCAGACACACTGGCGGCGGCATACTGAGTAAATAATGCTAAACAATTCCAACTAAGGCTGGGTGGTAATAAAATAAATCGAACAGAAACGCGAACAGATATAGAGTTAAAGTGGGATAAATTGTTAAAAAAGAAATACAAACAATTTTTTTATACACAAACCAAACATGAAATCGACCCTAAACAAAACACAATATGAAATGAGCCCTACCCCATCCAAACTTTGAGGCCGCTCTGACTCAGGTACGTAAATAGTATTGTAGCAAACCCAGCAATATAGAGTTGATTTCTTGACTCTTCGGGGTCTTTATCGAAAGTAAACAAAAGCGAGTACCCAATACAATTAAATAATGATTGGGAGTTGTTTTGTTTACCCCCCATTACTTGCAAAGGGCCTCCAGATTCCTCGCCCTGATAGTCCGCAATCTGACCATAAAACATAACAGAAAGAACTGAGTTGAATTTTTTCAAGTCCATTGACCTAAATTAATCGTGGCAATGTGTTAAATGGAAGATTGAGATATCTATGCTGACTGATAACAGCCCAAAAACAATTCAGGAGGTGGACCGGAACACAATTTAATTAAAAGTTTTCCTTTAGGTTGTACTACTGCCATCTGTCATAAAATTGTTGTAAATTATCTTAACATGACAAGTTCGAGTATCGATCGACAGTTTAATAATTTGTTTGTATGTTTTAAAAACGATTCTCAACCCTAATTGCTCTATATGCTTGTCAAATTTGTATCCAATTAATCTTTAAATATATTTCGAATACATGTTTTTTTTTAGACCCTGTACTTTAAATAATTAAAAGGGTCTATAAATTTAGTGCAAATAGACCCCACAAAGTATATATGATATTCTGACTCAAAACGACGAGCTGGGTTGATATAGCCATGTCCGTCTGTGTGTCTGTCCGTCTGTCCTTGATCTCAGCAACTATAAAAGCTGGAGTCACCACTTTTCGGAATTTAGGTTGTCCGATATTGTACGCAGATCAAGTTTCTTTTAGATTTTTGATATCTCACCTCCTTTCTCTGCGAATCATCAAAAAACTACACCTACCTCAAAGATCTCGAAAACAATAGGCGTCACAGCAGCCACAATAATAAAGATACAGATTTGTAATTTGGCAATTACGTAGTCAAAGGCATTCTCCACTGATGCTATAAGTTTGTTAGACCCTTTACTTTAAATAACCCTGTTTTTCCCATTTTTAGGGTATAAAAAGTTAAAAGGGTCTATTAGCCGAGTCTATATAACCATGTCCGTCCGCCCGTCTGTATGTACGTCCGTCTCCCCGTCTGTCTGTCTGTATGAACACCTAGATCTCAGCAACTATATAAATTATGTTTTCAGTAGTTGGGTGGTGTATATAACACGCAAATGAAGTTTGTTTCAAATTTTTGATGCCACGCCCACTTACGCCCTAATCGATAAAAATCGAATAACAAGCGTAAATTTAAACATAAAACATTGATATTCAAAATATATTTTTTTTTCTATTATATTAAACTATCCTAAAAAGCGCATTGAAATCGGTTAATAAACACAGGAGTTATAAGCGAAACAATATTACAGGCGTTGCACAGTGGACGATCCCATAGGCCATAAATAAAAAAATAAAAGTTAAAATTATGGCAAAAATTGTCTAATTACGGTTTAAAAATAGATTAAACTGTTTAAATACACTTTTTGTTTTACTTTAATATAACGGTACTCTTTGAAAATATGTCTAAAAGGCAAAGCATACATTTTATTTGTCATTGCAGCCATAATAGCTTGCAAGTAAAGGTCGTGAATAAAAGTCAAAAATATTAATTTAAATCAATTGTTTGAAAAAATGGAAACATTTAATATGGTAAAGAAAGGTATTAATTAACATTTTTGCATAATTTGCAAGTACTCAACGTGTTGTGTTTATTTTATTTATTATATGTAATAAATGTGACTTTTGCAGTGTTAATTCGTGTTTAAACTTCAATTTCACTTAAGCTTTTAGCTATGATGCCACTCGAAGTCAACGATGAAATATATTTTACAATATTTGCCAATATTGTAAGATTATATGATGGTAATTTCAGCTGCTAGAATCTGCTAATTGATCAGTGATATTTTATAGAGTAAAGCGGCCTCGCCGATTTTGATGCTTGTTTTTGTGTGTGCGTATCTGTGCTTTGCTGTGCTGTGCCTTATGTTCTCGTTTTCATTTTTTTTTGTTATGTGTTTGTTTCTTTGGTTTTTTTTTGTTATACTATATTCCAAATGTTTTGTTCTCTTATGTTTATAGCTTGGATTTAAATTTATATTTTATTTTTCGTATAGGAGTTTCGTATGAATGCAAGTTTAGCCCAAATTATATATTTCATAAGTGGAGTTCCTAGACTGGCTTAAATTCAGGGAGAATTAAATCCATATTAAATGTTATGAAATTGAAAATCGAAAGTGAAGGATATATAGCAGGAGTTAATGATTTTGAGCAATTGCAAAACGCGTAAATTACTGCTGCAGTAAAATTTAAAAAATTTGGCATAAGTGTAATCTGCTTACATCGGAACCATTTGTAACTGGTCAACGAAAAATACCAAAGCACAAGCCAATTTTGAAAAACTCTGTATTTAATAATTTAGAATAATATATTATGTATACATATTTGAAAATATTTCAGAACATCACATGAATTTCTTTTATTTCTATTATGAGAACGCGGGAGGGTATGGTATTGAGGTATGACCGATTTAATTATGTTTTCATACTAAATATAATTTTATTGAATTGTGGGAAAACATTTAAAATTATATAATTAGTAAAACTATTTACATCCACTCGATCCGTACAGCTTTTTTTTTAAATAAAGGTGTTTATCAAAATTTCAACCGATCGTTCCTATGAAAGCTATATGATATAGTATGCCGATTTGAACAATTTTTTCACAACATGTTCAAAATATTTATTTAGATTTTTGGTGAAAGTTTCATAACGATATCTCCACACTATAGGTATTTATGGCCGCGGCTCCATACAATATCGTCCACTGTGCGTTGCTTAGCTCGCCCTCTAGCGCGACCATTAAAGAGGAAGACAGAAGTTGAAGAGAAAGCATTGCTGCTACGCTTCGCATGACAGTTTTATAAAATTATATATACAATATAGGGTACAGGGTATTATACAGTCGGGCCCGTCCGAATGATCTGCCCCGTCCAAATTTTTTTAGATTTTGGATACTTCCCCCCTTCTCCAGCAAACCGCAAAAAGCTACTGTAGCCACAGTTTTAAAACTATTGTTTTGATTCATGCTATACAGTATATAATATTATTTTAACACGCCTCTTTCTGCATTTACCTACATTTTCACAAAGTCAATAACACAGTGTTTACACATTTTATGGGAATATCGTACGGTCATATAATTCTTGATAAATATTTATTTACAATTATTTGATTGTTGTTATTGATTCGTTTTCTCTACGCAATTTGCGATTTTTTCTGTTATCTGCTCTTTGAATCCATGACCGGCTTTGACGAGTCTCAATTTCGCTCGCCGCTGATTATCCAAATATTTATGACTAACTCCACCATTCGCTGCTCTACTCTAAATCAATCGTTAGTGATGGCACTCACGATAACGCAAACTCTCAGGTCTTTAGTGTGTAGAATCCGGTTGAATCATTTAGCCATAATTCTGCTGACGTAATTAACCGCAAAATATACAGCAGCCTTAGCCAAGACATAAAATTTCAATTACCACAAATTTACCCTGAGCTTTGATTTGTTGCCGCCTTTCGTATCGGAACTGAACTCGTACAAAGTGGATTTTACACTCGGAGTATAAGATGCCTCAAATCGGTCCTAAGCTGAGAGGACCATTGACCAGTCTCTTTATGGTTGCCATAATTTACACGGCATCAACGACGGTGTTGTCGTCGCTATAATTCCTATTCTCAGGATTTTTCATTACCATTTGCTTGGCCAGCAAACATTCAGATGATCTCATAAGTCATAAAATTACGGACAGATACTTGTGCGGAGACAGTACTGGAAATAGCTGGCCTGGACTGCTATCATTGCCATAAATACTCGAAATGCTATTTGTGATTTATTGATAAGCTCCAAATTATGCTAATTGTGTTTTAACTATGACACGCGTGTGGCTGTCACTGTACACTATGCAACTGCTTCGAGCTCAACTTTAACTGCATCTCCCACTTAAGATCAGATTCCGGCTCCAAGTCATTACATGTCAGGTGTTCGATAAACCTATTGTGCATTATTATTATTAGCATTTCTAACGAGCGTCGACTCCCTCCCATTCGCTTAACAATCACGCTCTAGCCATACAATCTGGACTTTAAAGTGCGTGCCTAGATTTATAACCCCGATTAAGATATTTTCAGTGGGTCCCCATCTGTGTCTAGGTCTATGTCGCTGTCTGGGTCTGTGTCTGTGGCTATGTGGGGTCCTATTAATTAGTGCTTACTCTCTTCAGCGTCCATGACTATAAATAGCTTCAGTTATAGCTCTCTAATGCCCAAATCTAAGCTAATGAGACAAATTGAACCTAACATTTTGTCAAAGGTAAATGGTGGCTCATGAGTTCAAAAATAAGCTCAAAAAGTTTGTAGGAACTTTCATTTACCTGTAAGGTGACAATATATGGATGTGGGTCTCAAGACACGCTTGGGTCTTTAAGCAAATGAAATTTCTCCAGATGAACATCTAGTATATCTCGGAAACCATAAAAGCTAGACATACAATTTTTGGTTTGTATGTATTCTTATGTATGTTAGTTTTGTTAGATTTGCAAATGTTAAGAGCCACAGCAGCCACATTTTTAAAGCTATAGAACTTTGACATTTACGTAGCCTATGGCATCGTCGATGCTGTGAATTGCATTTTGATGCGATAAGAAACACCAAGAAAAAGATATGCAACATAAAATTTACTCAACTGTGTGTGTGGGGCGTCTGCTACTGTCGGTTGGGTTCGACTATAGCGTTCCGCCCATACGATCTGCTCCGTCCCACAGTGGCTCAATCGGCCAATTTGGCATTGCAAAAATCTTAGCTCCTAAACGGGTATAGATAAATTTTGAAATTTAAAATTTCAAATTTTCATAGCAACAAAACTTTATTACGCTGCGACTTATAGAAGCTGCGCTATATGCGTTCAAAGTTGAGTTTTGTTGAAAATTTTCTATTAAATTTAGCGGAAAAATTATTATTTTTTCAATAAAATACTTAATTTATTTTTTAAAGAATAATTTATTTATGTTTATTAACATATTCAAAAGCTGTTTTAAGTCAAAGATTGTTTAACGATGTACGTACTATTTTTATTTATTTAGTTGAATATCACCAATATTGCACTAATTGCTAGTCGAGGCAGCGTATTCGAAGAGTATATAAGCGATATCTCACTAAATATTAATGAAATTTGTATTTTTGAGACATAAAACCAGTAAATATATATTATATTGCATAATGCACTATATTTAACTTACAGAAAATATTAATATATTGTTATTTTTTTTTCAATAAACAATAAATTTCACATAAAAACAGTCGAATATGCATGTAACAGACAAGCTGCATGCGGTACATTTTCTTCTTCTTATACCCCCTGACGCATGGTTTTTGCACTAGGTTGGTTGGGTTTTTTTGAAAAAAAAACTAAATTTCCCGCAATTTCCCGCAGCTGAACTTTTGGAAATATTTAAAGAAATATTTGCAGAATATGATGTCATTCACAGTTTTTCACCCATATTGCCCCAAAATTTTGAAACTCTATATAAAGTTGAAAAATATGCTCAAAAACAGGTACTTCGCAAAATATTTCCGCAAAAATACCCAAATCGCCAAATCGAAATTTTTTATTTTATACAAATATAAATTCACACATAATCCATTTCTTTTATACTTTTTTTGTTTATCGCCACTAAAGTTGGACAAGTTGCACGTAAAAAGGGACGTTTTTCAAAAATTAAAAATTTGTTTAACTTTGAGAGGCTGTAACTACCAAACCAGTTATCCAAATTCACTAAAATTTCGGTTTCCCTAGTTTTAAATATATATCTATCAGATGACATTACTTTTATCCAGCAACTCGTTTAGCGGGAAATCAATTTAGCCCTGCTAAATCTAGCTATTGAGCCACTGTGCGTCCGTAGTGATTTACTGGTTTTACCAACTATGTCCACATTTAAGTAAAGGGTCAAATACACGAAGTAGACATCATTAGGTGCGACTTTTAATGCAGTTTTATACCCTGTGCCCATTGAAAAATGGGCAAAGCAGGGTTAATAACTTTGTCAGAATGTATGTAACAGGCAGAAGGAGGCGTGGTAGACTCCATATACGAGTATATATATTCTTGATCAGGACGACGTGCTGCGTCTATTCGTATTTTTTAAAATTTTAGATTACAGAATAACGTACTTTCACTTGAGTTGTAGAAAAAACTCTTTAGCTGCTTATTCTAATGACTTGAATTACCAATTCCTCCTACTTTAAATTGACTACTAATAAATTCTGATTTATGTTAGTGGACAAACGGTGTATCCATAAAGTGAATGTCGTTAAAAGGTATCCGCATTTTGATTCAGAAGTCAATATCTCTTGGCCAAAGCAATTATTTCGATTGCTATTCAATGCACAGAGTGCCACAAACAAAGTCCAAACGACACCTCCAAAGCAAATACAATAATAATAGGCAACTACAACGAATAACTCATTAGCGATGCTCAGCTCAACTGGCAATGGGAAAGACAACACTTACACATCCGGCTGTGTCCAAAAAGAAAAACTTTATAAAAGAGAAAGGAAAGGAATAAAGTATCAGCCCAATAGTGAATTGTTTGGTTTATTTGTTTTGTTTATATTATTATTGTCATATTGTGATAGAATTTGGCTCGTACTATGGGCGACTTCCGGGTGGAGATCCCATAACTGGACCTCTGCACTAGTCGCTGTCTCCTAAACAAAAAGTCAACAGAGCGCTGATAAATACGATACCAACCAATCGAAAAAAATCTATATATAGAATGTTACTTTAATTGTTATGCCACTCACACACGTGATTTTGAATATCTCACCTCTCTTTCTTTTCCCAGGTGTTTGTCCATGCGAAAGTTTTCTTCAGCATCGGCGGAAAGCAGTTTACGGGGGAGCCGGTGCAGTTCTCCTATATGCCCGACCAAGTGCTGGATCATGCACGCGACGTGACAATCAAATTACATCATCGCCTGGGGCGTTATCTGCAGTTGCATTTGTACTTCGCAGCACGCTGGATGATGCTCAGCGAGATTGCATTTATATCAGGTGAGAGACGAACCAACTCCAATGCCCGCTGGGCCAAAAGCGTTCCTGCAGAAATTATTTTATTACAAAATATAACAAGCACGCCACTGTTAAAAGTTACAGCAGCAAAAATGAAAGCGCCGGAAAGGTAAAGTTTGTGTTCTCTCCAGTTATCCCCACTTCTCCACTTGCTGTTCTCACTTGCAATATGAATATATACAAATGCCTTCCCTGTCAGCAGCATGAGTCGAAAAAGGCGGAACATGTTACAGGGACACTCGTAGTTGATGTGCCCCTGTTTACACTTTAAATTATTTTGTATACTCGTACTTTGTGAGTTGGTAGTTAGCAATTGTCATGATAGGGTGACAGGTAGCGTGGCCCAACCGCTGCAGGCAGATTTATTTATTATGTGGGTTAAAGGCTTAATGTGAATTAACAATGTCTTTAATTAAATGTCTTTCGTCAATCGACTTAAGTATTTCAACAACTTATTTTACGAGCAGCAGCTCGACAGTTCCGCACAAACGACATGACTGCTTTTCAGGATAGTTAAAGAGAATTACTCACTATTCTGTATTTATTACTTCTTCCTACATACCACCTCATTCTGACATTTCTATACATCTTAATCATCTTTCCGCTATTCAATTCATTTCCTCTCTTGCTTCTGATAACGATCACTTTATCGTTATGGGCGACTTCAACTTGCCGGGGCTCGACTGGTCTGACGAGCATGGTGTGTTATCCCATTCACGCTCGCATGAGTTTATAGAAGGACTTTTAGAACTTTGTCTGATCCAAGTAAATCATATTAGAAACTGTAGTCAACGTATTCTAGACCTCATTTTCTCATCTTATCCATCCTGTAGCACTATCAGTCGTACTGATCCTCTTGTTTCACCTGAAGATAACTTTCATCCTACTTTGGAGTTAGTTTTAGACTTGCCTGGTCCTATTATAGTAACTGGTGCAGCACGCAAAATGCGTTGCTTCCGTAGAACTGATTTTCTGAAGCTTAATACACTTATACTTGAAACAGATTGGTCGCCATTATATTCATGTACTGATATTAATATTGCAGTTGCTTTCTTTTATAATGTCCTGAATTTTCTTTTTGATTCCTGCGTTCCGGTAGTAGCCAAAGTCAGGTCCAAGCGACCCCTTTGGTTTACAAAGGAATTAGCGGGATTAAAGAATTCCAAGTCACGGTTTTATAAAAAATACAAGCAGTCAGGCAAACCATCTGATTTTTCTCGATATGCAGTGGCCAAATCTAATTTTCTGATTGTAAATTCGCAATGCTATAATGAGTATTTGCGTCGCTGTAAGTTACAATTTGCACAAGATCCCAGGCAATTCTATAACTTTGTCAACTCTAAGCGAAAGTCATCTTCTTTGCCCCCATCAGTTTACCTTGAAAATAAGAAAGCAGCCACTGATCAGGCCTCTGCCGACTTGTTTGCTGAATTTTTTCAAACCACGTACTCGTCTTCTAACGATTTTGATATTCCTTACCCTTACTATCAACAACGGTCTAACTGCATCTTTGAGCCAATTATCACGAAAAGTTCGGTACTTGACAGTCTTAATCAAATTAAACCGGTTTTTTCCCCAGGGCCTGACGGAGTGCCAGCTTGTGTACTTAGGTACTGTGCTGACGCTTTAAGTGATTCCTTACATAAATTATTCTCTTTATCCATTGATCATTCTGCTTTTCCCAGTATTTGGAAGGAATCTTTTATAATTGCTCTTCACAAACAGGGTTCCAAGTCCGATGTAAAAAATTATAGAGGTATTTCCAAGTTGTCCGCTATTCCTAAAGTATTTGAGAGCTTAATTACACCTCAACTACAACACTTACATATGTAGCTCTATTATTTCACCTTTCCAGCATGGTTTTGTGTAACGTAGATCTACTACCACTAACCTATTAGAATTAACATCCTCTGTGATAAGCGGATTCCAAAGAAAAATGCAAACTGATGTCATCTATACCGACTTCAGCAAGGCTTTTGATTCTGTTAACCATTCTCTATTACTTAAAAAACTAAATTTAATTGGATTTCCTTATAACCTTATTTGCTGGATCTCTGAGTACTTAAACAATAGAACTCAGAAAGTTATTTTTATACCCTGTACCCATTGAAAAATGGGAAATACAGGGTTATTAACTTTGTCAGAATGTATGTAACAGGCAGAAGGAGGCGTGGTAGACCCCACAAAGTATATATATTCTTGATCAGGAGGACAAGACGAGTTGATTTAACCTTGTCTGTCTGTCCGTCTGTCCGTCTGTCCGTCTGTATGAACGCGTCGATCTCAGCAACTATAAGAGCTAGAGCAGCCGTTTTGGTCATTTTTGAAAGGTGTATACCATACGCCATACCATACAAGTTTATTCCAAATTTTGGATACCACGCCCCTACCGCGAACAATGGCCATAAATACAATACATTGACCAATTTAAACGCGTATATCTCAGCAACAATAACTAACTATTTGGTACAGGGTATAAGACAGTCGGGCTTGCCCGACTGTCATGTCTTGCGGGCGCTAGCCCGCGAGATTTTTAAAAGTAGTGTATCTAAGCCTGTATATGGGCATTTCCACAGAAAGGTCCACCGCGGCCAAAAAATTAAAATTTCTTAAAAATGATATTTTTAACATTTTTAACATTATGAAATATTAAAATTTGACTGATTTGAAAATATCTATTATAATCTATTATAGTTTTCAAAAAATTCGAATGCAAAGTCGCGAAAACGCACTTTTTGTCATTTTGACGTTTTTTAGGGCATTTTTTTTTTGAAAACAGCTTCTCAAACGGAAGCATCATGCTCTGTCATTTGTTTTCAAAATCACTCCTGTTATAAAAAAATAGATAATTCCAATTATTTTTGTCAATTTAAAAAATATTTAACCATTTGTTCCTTAAATACTTTCCAACAACAACAATAACAAAAACATACTTAAAAATGGTTCTGTGCTAAAAGTCCCGTTAGATTTTTTTTAAATTGAATTAAAAAAACAAATGCAAGTCATCTTTGAAAAAAATCATAACCATTTTGAAGAGGCATCCATGCACAAGAGTTTAAAATTTGTTGCATTAAAATATTGCCACTGAATTCGCTGAAATTGGCGATTGAATTGGTTGACCTCAAATGCCACTACCATTTTCGTTCGGTGATAAATGACTTGAATTTTTCAATTTTCTTAAAAATGGAAAGTTACCCAAAATCAATCTTTCCACCAATGAAAGAGCTAATTAAATGATATATATTAAGCCTTTAAAAAAAAAAAATCGCTTCCTTTTTACAGTTATTTTACTTTAAACGCGTACGAATGTACTGTGCGCGACTGTGGAATTGCCCATAAGTAACATCTGGTGTTCCTCAAGGTAGCCACCTTGGTCCTTTGCTTTTCAACTTGTTTATCAATGATCTTCCATTTGTATTGTCACACTCTTCCATACTTATGTATGCTGACGATGTTAAGCTGTGCCTAACGTATGATGACATCACCTCGCAGTCATTATTACAAGCAGACTTAAATTCTTTTTTATCTTGGTGTAAGACCAATCAGCTTTACTTAAACTGCTCGAAGTGTAAGGTGATGACATTTTGCAGGGGCCAGCCCAAACATTTCGATTTCATGCTGAACAGTATGCCTCTTTCTCGAATTCATGAAGTGAGTGATTTAGGACTGCTTCTCGATCCTAAACTTAAATTCGATAAACACATCGTGCTCACCATCAGTAAGGCTCTTCGGGTTCTTGGATTCATCAAACGATGGTCCAAAGAATTTGATGACCCCTATACCACTAAACTTCTTTATACGTCTCTTGTGCGTCCTATTTTGGAGTATGGATCTTGTGTTTGGTCGCCACAGTATTTGATACACCAGGATAGGATTGAATCCGTACAAAAGAAATTTCTTCTATTCGCTCTTCGTGGCCTTGATTTACCTCCCTATAGAAGTAGACTACTCTTAATTAACCTTTCCTCTTTAGCTAACCGACGTACCATGTTGGGCGTAGTATTTATGTTGACGCTGCTTCGTGGGGAAATTGACTCACCTACTCTGTTAAGAAAAATTAATTTCTCTGTACCTCAGCGACCAATCCGTTATTTCACACCTTTAGCTCTAAATTTTTGCTCTACTAACTATTCCTTGCATGAACCTTTTCGAATACTGTGCACTGACTACAATCGTCTCTGTAGTGTATTCGACATAGATACCTCTCTCCCTTCTATTAAGTTTGCTATTTTAAATTACCTAACTCAACATAACACTGTATAGTAGCTTGGTAATAGTGATTAACACAACTAACCACTAATCTTGGTCTGATTGGGTTTTTCTGGGTTTTCCCCATATCCTTGCAGCGAATGCTGGACCTTTATATTCTTTTTTCTTTAATTTGAATTCATATTTTAATTTTATTTTTCCCCAGATTTTCTTTTCTTTTCTAATCTTATATTTTTTAATTAAATTTTAATTTTATTATTTTTAATTTTAATTTTTAATTAAATTATTTTAGTCGACTGGTCTTAGTCGACTTTAAATAAATAAATAAATAAATATTTCGAAAACCAACATTCTATGTTTAATATTACGCTTGTTATTTAACTTTTTGTGTTCAAAAACTTGATCTGCGTATTGAATACACCTAGCAACCAAACGTCTACTCGAGCTTTTATAGTTCCCGAAATCGACGCTTTCATACAAACAGACGGACAGACAGCTCGTCATCCTGATGAAGAATATATATATGTAGTTTGTGGAGTGTGCCATGCATCCTTCTGCCTGTCACATTCTGACAAAGTTATTAACCCTGTTTTTTTTTTCATTTTTGAAATGGGTACAGGGTATAATAATATAACCACCTAGATCTTACAAAGCATGAAACCTAAAAATACCATTTATTATACCCCGTGCCCATTTGAAAAATGGGAAAAACAGGGTTAATAACTTTGTGCGAATGTATGTAACAGGCAGAAGGAGGCGTGGCAGACCCCACAAACTATATATATTCTTGATCAGGAAGACGAGCTGAGTCGATTTAGCCCTGTCTGTCTGTCTGTCCGTCTGTCTGTCTGTCTGTCTGTCTGTATGTCCGTTTGTATGAACGCGTCGATTTCGGAAACTACAAAAGCTAGAGCAGTTTTGGTTGCTATAGGTAGGTATATACCATACGCAGATCAAGTTTATTTCAAATCTTGCACGCCACGCCCCCTTTACGTCCAAAAATCAATAAAACCCACACAACCTCGTGTTTTTGAACATAAAAAGTTGAATAACAAGCGTAATATTAAACATAGAAGGTTGTTATTTAAAACATAAGCTCTCGTGTATAATATTTAACTATCCTAATAAGCGCATTGAAATCGGTTAAGAAACACAGCAGATATGCGCTTCACAATAGTTTAACCCTCTAATACCCAAGGCTGTCTCAAGACAGGCATCACATAATTGTTAATTTAAAGCAATCGGTTTATAAGAATTTAAATTTAGATTTTTTTTCGGTAAGCCAACACTACGCCAAACATATGATCAAAAGCTCATAAAGTTCACTTGAGCTTTAGCGGTACTTTTATTTTGGCATTTACACAAAATTGTTTTTTGCGCGCATGAAATGTAGTGGCTGCAGAGTGCGATTTGTTTGGTTTATTTAAACACACTTTAGTCAGCTTGATTAGGTTGATACTTTTTTTCCTCAAAGGTATGTTTGTTAACTAACTAATTGCAGTTTTATTTATGCGAATGTATAAAAATTGTGCCGTGCAGCAGTGAAAAACCTATGAGTGTCTTAAGACATGCTTGGGCTTTTAGGTGTACTTTTTTTGCGAACTTTTACATACAATTTTCCCATACAAAATGGTGGTTCTTTATTATAAAAAGAATCGGGCAACAACATTTAAACCGCAAAGGACAATGTATGACAACTAATTCAGAAAAGCTTCAAATTATCGAAATTAATTATTTATCAACAGTTATATATGTTGGATTCTGCTATATCTGACGATGAATTGTCATATCAAATTACGAGGAAAGTGATAATTTTGACATTTGAAAATGCATTAAAAGTCGCACTAAATGATGTCTTCATCTTGAATTTGACCCTTAACTAGAAAGTGGACATAGTTATCAAGCGAATAATCATTACTGACGGAGCCGATTAGTTAAGAGGAACGCTACAGTCGGACCCAACCGACAGCATCAGACGCTGCATGCACAGTTTAGCAAATTCTTTGTTAAATATCTTTGGTGTTTCTTATCGCATACTAATGCAATTCACAGCATAAATCAAGAATGCCATAGGCTACGTACATGCCGAATTTCAAGTCTAAGATATTAAAATTGTACCTGCTGTGGCTCTTAAAACTTGCAAGATCAAGGTGGGAGCTGGCGAAAAGGGGGGTAAAGGGGGAATATATCAAAAATCTAAAAAATCTTCATCACCGTACAACATAGGACAACTTATATACCAAAAATAGTGTCTCTAGCTCCAATAGTTTCCAATATATAAATTTTCATCCGGACAAATTTTATATGCTTGAATGCCCAAGACTGTCTTGAGACACGCATCCATATATTGTCACCTTACAAGTAAACGAAAGCTCCCACAAACTTTTTGAGCTTATTTTTGAACTCAGGACCCACTATTTACCTTAGAAAAAAATGTTTGGTTCAATTTGCCTCATTAGTTTAGATTTGGGAATTAGAGGGTTAACTTAAAAGTTCAAAAACAAGCGTAATATTAAACATAGAATCTTGTTGTTCGGCATATATACTCTCTAGTATAATAATTAACTGTCCTGAAAAGCGCATTGAAATCGGTTAATAAACAAAGTAGATATAAGCTACGCAATTGGCAGCGCAGTCCAGCAGCGCAGCAGCAGCAGGCGCACGTAAAAAGGAAAGAAGAAGAAATACTGTATATACGCTTAGTGTAACAGTTTTATAAAATTGTATATAAAATAAATGGTACAGGGTATTCTACAGTCGGGCCCGTCCGACTGATCTGCCCCGTCCATATTTTTTTTTTAAATTCATTTATTCTTCAATATGATAATAATATACTAATAATAATAATACAATAAAGAGGATGTTGCTAGAATCTGTGGTACTGCCGTGAATCATTGCTTCACAGATTCTTTGCAACATCCACAATCTATTGCGCCAGTCTTCTAGCCCGCTCAGCGCTCCTCAGCGATGCCAGTTGTAAGGGTCAATATACGGATTTGGCAGGGCAATGCCTGCAAAGTTTTTTCGTTAATATTTCCTGTGTAATATTAATAGAATAGAAGACAGTATATATTTCAAATAACAACCTTCTATGTTCAATATTACGCGTGGCATCCGAGATTTGAAATAAACTTGATCTGCGTATGGTTTTTATCTACCTACATGCCAAAAATTGAAGCTCTTGATCTTGTAGTTTCCGAAATCGGACAGACAGACAGGGCTAAATCGACTCAGCTCGTCTCTCTGTACAAGAATATATATTGTTAATGTGGTCTGCAACGCCTCCTTCTGCCTGTTACATACAGGGTATAAAAATGGCATGTATAATTGCTTTTATTTTAAAATCAATGTGAAAACAGTTGTTTTTTATACCCTGTGCCCATTTGAAAAATGGGAAAAACAGGGTTAATAACTTTGTCAGAATGTATGTAACAGGCAGAAGGAGGCGTGGCAGACCCCACAAAGTATATATATTCTTGATCAGGGAGACGAGCTGAGTCGATTAAGCGATGTCCGTCTGTCTGTCTGTCTGTCTGTCTGTCCGTCTGTCTGTATGAACGCGTCGTTCTCAGCAACTACAAAAGCTAGAGATGCCGTTTTGGTTGCTATAGATAGGTAGTTATCTTACGCAGATCAAGTTTATTTCGAAAATTGGATGCCACGCCCCCTTGACGCCCAAAAATCAATAAAACCCAAACGACCTCGTGTTTTTAGACCCTGTACTTTGAAAAAGTACAAAAGGGTCTATTAACTTAGTGCAAAGAGGAAATGTGTGTAACACCCAAAAGGAGGCGTGGCAGACCCCACAAAGTATATATATTCTTGATCAGGACGACAAGCCGAGTCGATATAGCCATGTCCGTCTGTCCGTCTGTCCGTCTGTCTGTCTGTCCGTCTGTCCGTCTGTCCGTCTGTCCGTCTGTCTGTCTGTATGAACACCTAGATCTCAGCAACTATGAGAGTTAGAGTCACCATATTCGGGATTTAGGTTCTCCTAATTAGTAAGCAGCACGAGTTTGTTTTAGATTTTGGACACCACCCCCCCCTTTCCCCGCAAACCGCAAAAAGCTACAGCAGCCACAGCTTTGAAGTTATTAACTTGTAATTTGGTATATAACTAGCTTATGACATTATCTATTGATTCTGTGAATTTCGTTACGATCGGATAAGAAACTGCGAAAACATGGAAAGGACAATAAGCGTCACTGGGCAGAGGGGGGGTATGTCGCATGCACTCGCATACGTAGCTTGCCTCTATGTGTGAGTGTGTGTATGTGCAAGTGAGTGAGTGATACGTGTGTGTGTGTACATTTTAAACGAAGTACAGGGTCTCCTACTGTCGGTTACGTCCGACTGTAGCCTCCGTCCCACTGATCTGCCCCGTCCATATATTTTGACATAAAAAAGTGAATAACAAGCGTAATATTAAACATAGAAGGTTGTTATTTGAAACATAAGCTCTGTTGTATTATATTTAACTATCCTGAAAAGCGCATTGAAATCGGTCAAGAAACACAGGAGATATAAGCTTCACAATAGTTGAACTTAAAAGTTCAGAAACAAGCGTAATATTAATATTAGAATGTTGTTAATATTGAATATATACTTTCTTATATTATATTTAACTGTCCTGAAAAGCGCATTGAAATCGGTTTATAAACAAAGGAGATATAAGCTTCCTAATATTGCACGCGTCAGACCCAAGTGCAGCCGCTATACGTGTGGGAATAGCGTGCGAGAGGGACAGCAATACCAAGCATGTTGCTTGGCGCTTGAATTGTGCGTGTGTTTGAATATTTGAAGTTAGTTAGTTAAATAGCAAGCGTAATATTGAACATAGCATGTTGTTATTTGGAACAGAAACTCTCTTTTATTATATTTAAATCTTGAAAAGCGCATTGAAATCGGTTAATAAACACAAAATATAAATAAATTCAATTATATGTAAAATATTTAAATACATTTTATACTGTATTTGCGAGCGCGCAGCGCGAGCTTTGGCACAGGGTATAAGACAGTCGGGCCCGTCCGACTGATCTGCTCCGCCCATTCTGGTTTTAAATTTGTATAGATAGATATATCGTATTTTTATATAAACATAACCCTGTATTTCCCATTTTTCAATAGGTACAGGGTATAATTACTATTTGAAAATGTTGAAAACATTTATTTTTCCCAGAAAATCGCAAAATGATTATTCTACCTCAGTTTTAAACCCTTAGACTTGTAATTTGGTATACTCGTAGTTTTTCCAAAAGTGTAAAAGAATTCATTGGGTTTTTGTAAGTGGTTTGTGGTAATCAAGAATATATATTGTTTATGAGGTCTGCCACACCTTTTTCTGCCTATATCACACATTTTCAAAAAGTTATTAACCTTTTTTTGTCCGTTTATCAACATATGTACATAGCTAGTTTCAATGCAATTTAAACTCAAACCATCAAATATTGCCTTCTTGAAGTAAATAAACAAGCTATAGATTTATACGGCTAATTTCCCAGCTGTGGCCTTTTACTATTTACTCAAATTAATCTTTCCAACTGTTTAATTTTCATTTACAGCTAAAATGCTCTTTCTCTTTCCCAAATGTATATGTGGTTATACAGTTCGTTGTTAAAAGGAAAAGGAAAGCAAACAGTAAACATAATTTACTCAGGCAAACTCTTCAAAAACTAAGCCCAGTGAGCCTAACTCTGGCTTAGCCTTTACTCGAATAAACGTAAAATGCAACAACAGCAACAGGAATGGGAACTTTGAGCAATTGAAAATTCCACTGACACTAAAAATTCGTTGCGCATTTCATTAAAACCTCTGGCAAAACGACTCGACTCGACTCAACTCCAGTATCCAACAACTGAACCCGATGGTGCACAATATATTACCAGCTCGGAGAAAGTGGATGAGAGGGAAACGGGGGCTAGGAGGCTTTGCACCAATTTTTACTTTGTCTTGTTTTTTGTACTTAGTAGTGTGTGCAATTGTGCATGTAGCGATACAGAGCGAGGGACCTTCCTGCGACTGAGAGGGGAACGCCTGAGTATGTATATGCAGAGACAAGCATTGTACGAAGCAGGGGAAACGGAAGCACACACATACTGTATAACCTCTGCTTAGTCTAGGGACTGGGGAGCAAGAGCAGCCAGAGCAACCTTCCTGGCATATGCTTCAGCACAGCCATAGAACCAAAGCACAAGGATATTGTGAAAATTAAATGAGTTGCATTACTTTTGTGCATTTGAAATTTGCAACTCAATGAGCACACAGAACAGCAGCCCAGTCGACTATCTGAAGGAGCAGAGAACACAGAAGGGATGAAATACCAGCTACATGGAAATGGTAGCACAGTGCTGTCCTGTCTCTTGCTCTCTCATATGGCACGTTGCATAAGAACTACTTTCGAAATACTCTTTAAAATAATGACATGACGGTGACGTTACAAATGAATGCTTGAGCATAACCGTAGTATATTGGATGTGTTATAGAATTTTAATAGAGGTGTAGCCAAATTTAAATTTAATTAATGTAAGGTGCGTTGTTATGGTCCAAAAATATTTATAATACATTTGAATCAGAATCTCTCCTTTTCTCTCTGAATACAACCTATATAATTTATCAAAGTATAATATATTCACTTTCAGATATACGAGTCTTATGAAAGAGAGTTTAACTATCAACTAATCTCACTCGGAATTCTCTTTTGTTGCCATTTGCTGATGCCGCTGTCTGTGTCTTAGTTTCGCTTGCTTACAGATTTCGTTTTTGTTTTCTTCATATTTATTTTAACATTAATTTTTTTATCAAGCGCTTTGCTATATAAATCAATAACCTTGCATTACATATTTGTGCATGTCGGATCGCTCTTGCCGCCATTTTGATGACTAGTTTTGGATTTCGATAAACACTTTTGTAGTTACTCGCATTCATTCATCCATTCATTCGCATGGGTGAGTCACTCGAGCGTTTATTGAATTCGAATTCATTATATAACTTAATTGTGACTTAAATCATGCAATTTCTTTCACTAAATCCTTATTAATTGAAATTTTTATTGAATTCCTTTCCAACCCGATCAGTACAAACATTCATGTGCGTATGCTGCAAGTTGACTTGGTTCCGATTTTCAGCCTTGTGGCCTTGAACCTCCCCCCATCAAAATGCACCAACGTAGATTATTTTGATATTGGAATACGCAATAGAATGCATAAAATCGCAGGCTTCAGACATGCAATTTGATTCGCAATTTGCTTAATGGCTGGGTTGAAGTGCAAGCCAAGATACATACTATTAAAAGCATTAAGATGCCGATTGCCAGAATGCCAAGTGCCAAGTTCGGAGTAAATAATGCAATTAAGAGCTCAGAAGGGAAAAATTAAGCTCCAGTTCGGACAAACAATAAGACTTTAATCGAGGTCACGTCCTTTCAGACAAGGTTTTGCGCACTATTTGAGAGTATTTAGACCCTGTACTTTAAAAAAGTACAAAACTGTCTATTACGTTAAAACAAATAAGAAATGGGTGTATCAGAAGGAGACGTGTCAGGCTCATGGAGCGACGAGTTAAGTCGATATAGCCATATCCGTATGTCTGTTGTCCGTATGATCAACTAGATCTCACATAAGATCTACAGATACCATATTCAGTATGCAGGTTTTTCTATACTGTACGCTGATCAAGTTTGAATTATATTTATAATATCTCCCCTTTTCACAAAAAAACCAGAGTGGGCAAAGCAGATCAGTCGGACGGGCCCGACCGTCTTATACCTGTGCCGCAGCTCGCGCTGCGCGCTCGCACATTCGGTATAATTTAATTTATTTATAAACAATAGTACAACAATTAATGTGCGCACTGTCACAGGACAAGCGTGGCCTACAAGATTGTTTATATTTTTTGTGTTTATTAATTGATTTCAATGCGCTTTTCAGGATAGTTAAATATAGTAGAAGTAAGTAAATATTCCGAATAACAATATTCTATGTTTCTATGTTCAAGATTACGCTTGTTATTCAACTTTTTCTGTTAAAAAATCGATGTTATGTTGGTTTTATTGATTGTTGGGCGTAACGGGGGCGCGGCGTCAACGATTTAAAATAAACTTGATCTGAGCCTTGAAACAGACGCGTTCATACAAACGGACAGACAGACGGACATAAACAATAATATATATACTTTGTGGGGTCTTTGCCTGTTACATACATTCTGACAAAGTTATTAACCCTGTTTTTCCCATTTTTGAAATGGGCACATGGTATAAAAACTGTTCTGCTCCGTCCTTACTGGTTTATATTTAGAAGCGAAAACCAGCATTTCATACAGATTAAAACGTTGAGTTTGAAAATGAATGCGCCAAAAATCAGCAATAGAGGGAGACGCTAAAACTTGGGAGTAAAACAGCTAGTCTTATAAATATTCAGATGAAGATCTCTTGATGAATGCAGTTAATCGACGGCTGGTTTCGGACATTACTGGCGTACTGGTTAGGGCATTCGCCTCATAAACCATAGGTTCACGGTTCGAACCCTGCCTACAACTCACTCACATATACAGACAAGTTTGACAATTTTCGACTCTAAGGTCACTGATGAGAATGTTGGCAACATTCGAAATTGTACTATCTGACCAAAGCCAAATGTTTCCATTAAAAATCTTCCTTTCGCTAGACTTTGAGCCCGAATTCTCACCTTCAGTTAGAAATGTACGAATTTCCGTTCAATTACTATATGACCAATTTACCTTCATTAGCGTTTTATTTCAGCAATTATTACAGTCGGACGTAACCGACAGTAGGAGACCATATACTTTGCGTATATATACTTACAACACAATGAGAGGCATACACACAAAGCTACGTAGTCTATCGCACACCACCCCACCTCTGCCTAATGCAGCATTTTGTCTGTGTCACATCTTCGCTGTTTCTTATCCGATCGAAACGCCATTCACAGCGATAGAGAATGCGTTAAGCTTGGAACATACAATAAGAAGTCCCGAGCTTTCAACATTTGGCTTATCAACAAAACATTAAATGCTTCGCCTCGCTCGCCCTCTGGAAGCGCGGCCATTAAGACATGGCACCGGGAAAAAAGTAAGAAGAAGATTTGCTTTTTTAGGTATTATAGTAAAGGGTACACTACAGTCGGTCGCGTCCTGATCTGTTTATATTTTACTATAAGTTTTAGTTCACAAAAGATTTAGGCGTGAACTTAATATTCTATTTGTGATATTTGAATTATTTGCATAAGTCTGGCAACAGTTTTTGAGGAATATTTTAGCTAATCCTGTCTGCAGCTGTCACATGGAATCAAGTGTCAATAGGTTCAATCCGGACTATTGCATACACCACTTGGATTGTCAAGTGGCCATTACCATTTTGTCTCTGGAAGCGCAACAAATTAACATATTTGAGTTTCAGGGAACATATGACGCCACTTTTGGATGTCATGTTTTGAGAGTAGGCAGTCCCTGATTCCCAGTGCTACTTTCAGATGAGACAGGCCAAAATGTGCGCCATGGGGCGTCACCTAAACCCAAAACAGTCAGCAGCATGGCAACATTTTTGTTGCCGTCGCCTATTTGCATGGCAAATTCAAACACACGAAAGTAAACAAAAAACTTTTGCGACAACACAAAAACTTGACGCCAAAGAAAATAGACGTCGCGCGGAAAACAACAACAATAGCATTACCAACAAGTATAACAGAAACAAAACAAGCTCAAAATCAATGCCAAGAGCTATAAAAATTTGCATTTCCCTCAGCAGTTATTTGTGCTGTTGTTTTTCAAAATTTTGTGCTTTTTATTTTTAAATATCGAGCCGAGTTCAACAAACGCTAGAGGCGGAAATGCATTTGGAAATTTGTTCTCCGAACCAGGATAACCATCCTGGCTAACAAAACAAAGTCAGCAGTCCGCTGGGTAAACAGTTTCCCAGCACATGAAAAAACAAACCGAAAGCAGCAATTCCGGAGGGAATTCAGCTCTTCTTGTTGGTGTTGTTGGTGTCGTTGTTATTGACGATTCTGTCTGGTTCGTAGATGGATGGCATTTTCATTCGCTTCTGTTTATTGTCTGGCTGGCGAAAGGTCAACACAGCAAAACAATGTTTCACTCGCTCCAACGCCTTCACTAGGTACCCTAGCGGGCCGTTGTGGGCGTGGCAACACCTAAAAGTATGCAACGCTAATTGGCACTCAACGGGTCATGCTAGTCCATTTTCTCCATTAGCGTTGACATCAAGGCGAAGTGAAGTGCGGCTCATTTATCATAATAATCGCGATTCTCTTCTACTTCTTCATTTCTTTTAAGCTTAACTCAAGTATTTCTTCTAATTGCGTGCTATGAGCCTATTAGTTGGCTCACCGTTATTAAGCCAAATAGCTGCAAGTCCCGATTTATCCAAGATTTTCGAAGTTTATCTGCTTTTTAATTTGTCTACTTATTCTATTGTTTAAAAACTATTTCTTGTTTTTTCTAGTTCCCGTTGTCGGCAATTACTCAGATGAGGAACTGCTCAATCTGCCCCCTTCAAATGGTGCTGCCGTGCTTAATACACAGGAATATCCCGTCCAACGCGATGAGGTTGGTCGAGCAATAAGCAGCGGAGGAGAGAGAAGTCAACACACCACTCAGGGTAAATATCATAGATGGTACACTGAGGAAAAAGCAGCCAGAAACGTTCTTGATTTTCATGGATTAAATCAATCCCAAAATAGTCTTGCAAAATTCTAGAAAGTTTCTTACTTGATATTTCTTGTTTGAATTAAACGGCATCTTTAAAACGTATGAAAGAAAACGCTTGAACTAAGTTGACAAGTTTCTTATCGGGCGCTAGACAAGCGTAAAGAAATTTTGGGAACGTTTTTAGGCCCTTAACTATTAAGTTAGTGCAAAGAAAAAATGTTTGTAACACCCAGAAGGAGGCGTGGCCGACCCCAAAAAGTATATATATAAGGGACCTGGGTTATAATAGATGTATTACCCAGATGTATTACCACATTAATTTAATATTTATTATGAAGTTGTTCAGTTGAGCTTAGGAACTAGACTAACTTATGTTGTGTTCTACAACATATATGTGGAATGACAGGAATAGCATTGATATATCATTCCCACAACCCAAATACCCTTTATCATAATCATTATTATTCATCAATAATATTTATAGTCATCATCATAGTTATCATCATCATAGTCATCATCTTCATAGTCATCATAATCTTCACCGTCATCATAATCTTCACAGTCAACATAATCTACATAGTATCGTCGGAACATCATTGTATCATCGTAACATCATTGTATCATCGTAACATCTTAACATAATCGTCGTAGCATCATCATTACATCATCATCACATCATCATTGTAATATCATCGTAACATCATCGTCGTTACATGATCATTACTTCATCTTTACTTCAACATTACTTCATCATCATCGTCGTTACAGCATCACTGTTACATTATTGTTACATCAACATCGTAAAGCTTACTTCAGTAAATCATATTCCTTGGAATATTCAGTGTTCGTCATCATTAGATCATCCATCATTGCTATTTTAATTCAGTCGCAGGTGTCTTCCGTATAGTTTTCTTCATCAGTGTACGGAATCCTATCCAAGAATGTTGCATCTCTTATAACTTCATACGTATCTCTTGCTTTAACTTTTTCAACACGGTATGAACCCAAATTCTTTGGTGTTGGCTTTAAACCACCATCTAATTATAATAATTATATCATAATCGTTACCATGTCCTTATTTTTATGCGTGGATTTTTCTTTCCGTCGTCGATTACAAATTCTTTTCTTGGCAATCTTATTTGAATTATTGCATAAATCAATTCGCTTGTCCGTATAGAACTGAGCTACTTTATCGTAAACCACATGTTTGTCATATTTTTTCTCGTATTCCAATTTTTTATCAATGTCACTTTCGTATTCAGCCACAATTACTACATCCATACCATCGTAATTTTCAATATCATTATCGGCTTCAGCCTCAATTACTTGTTCATTGATGATCTCATACTCAGGTCCATTTTTATCCGAGACTTATTCGACTTCATTTAGATTGTGGGATTTAGATTGACCTTCAGTTTCAACATTTTTGAGCTCTTTTTCTGTTTCAGTTTCTCCCTTGTTTTCTTCACTTTCTACACATTCATCCGATGTGTCTAGGTCAATAACTTCTGCATTTTCTTTATTTTCATTAGAGGTTATGTGTTCTAAGCCGTTTTTATCCTTCTTCGTCTCCTTTTTCTCGGTTGCCTTTTCAGCATTCGCGTCGCTTTCTTCCTCTTTAGTTTCACTGTTGGAAGTCACTTCATACTGGTCTTCGTCTTCTTCCTCTTCGTCTTCTTCAAATCGTCGATCTTTGAGTAGATTACCCTTTAAAAGATTACTTATTTCTTTCAATCTGTAATCTAAGTATGTGAGCGATTAATGTTAATTCTCCGGGAGTTATGGTGTTCTTCATACATTCGATCACCAAATTAGTATATTTTATTTATTTATTTATTTATTTATTTTAATGTCAACTAAATACAGTCGACAGTGTAAAAGTTACAAGAAAAAGTTACATGGTAAAAATTCTTTAAAAATTAATAAGTAGATCTGGGGATGAAAATAAAAGAAAATAAAATGAAATAAAATAGGCCCAGCATTTGCTGCATGGATGAGGGAAAACCCAGAAAAACGCTATCAGGCCGGAATTAGTGGTTAAGTGGTTAGACTGTAGTACTAATTACGTTGTATTAGAAAACTTAAAATAGAAGATTTAATGGTGTAAATGTGAGATTCCGAATCAAATACTTGATAGAGACGAATATAATCAGTACAAAGTAATCGGAAAGGTTCATGCAGAGAAAAGTTAGTACTACAAAAATTTAAAGCCAATGGAGTAAAATATCGGGTTGGGCGCTGCGGTATGGATAAACTAATTCGGCCCAATAAAGTGAGTGAAGTGAATTTCATTATTTTTTTTTTAAATATATATTTTAAATATTTTTTTCGCAGTGCACATACAGTTAGCAACGCATTCAGGCAGTCAACGCAGCTATTCAAAGGGCTCCCAGTTTTTGTTGTGCCTTCTCTTTCTATCTGTCCATCTCAGTCTCCGTTTTTTCCTCCGTATTCTCCGTGGGTCGTCGTGACGGTGTCGCTGACTGAGAAAACAAAACGCCAGGAAGGAAGTGCAAAAGTAAAGTGCAAAAAGCTGCAACAAAGGCGCACACAATTACAGCGCACTGTAAGCTGTCAAGTGGGCGTTGTACGTGGGTGGGCGGGCCGGGTTGGTGTTTACATAAAAACATTTAGACTGATCCACAGATAGAGGCAATGTTGCCAGAGCTTAATTCCACAAAATAATGTGAATGTGGGCTAGAGAGTGAGACCAAAAACATATAAAAAATGTTGAGATTTGGCATATATGCTAACCACAGTGGTAATAAATATATTCGCCTATCAGCTGTGCCATAAATTTGAGACTGCACATTAAACAAAATTTGGGAATTCCATATGAAAAAAATTTGGACAGGGCAGATCAGTCGGACGGGCCCGACTGTAGAATACCCTGTGCCCTATATTTTAAACATAATTTTTTAAAACTATCACACGGAGCGTAGCAGCAATTCTTCTTCTTCCATTTTGTGTATGCCATGCTTTATAGGCCGCGCTGCTAAAGGGCGAGCGGCGTAACGCCTGTAATATTGTTTCGTTCATATCTCTTGTGTTTATTGGCCGATTTTAATGCGCTTTTCAGGATAGGTAACTATTATACACAAGAGTATATATTCCGAGTTTCAACGTTCTATGTTCAATATTACGCTTGTTATTCGGTTTTTATCGATTAAGGCGTAAAGGGGGCGTGGCATCAACAATTTGAAAAAAGCCTCATCTGCGTATGATCTAGACCTACCAACTACTGAAGAGATAATTAATGTAAATATTTCAGTAGCCTTTTAAATTGGCGAATGTATTTTATTTCATTCATTGTAGGCGGCAGGGGCGTGGCATTCAAGATTTGAAATAAACTTGATCTGCGTATGGTATACACCTTTCAAAAGAGACCAAAACGGCTGCTCTAGCTTCTATAGTTTAGAAAATCTCAGCGTTCATACAGACAGACAGACAGACGGACAGACAGACAGACAGACAGACAGACAGACAGGGCTAAATCGACTCAGCTTGTCTCCCTGATCAAGAATATATATAGTTTGTGGGGTCTGCCACGCCTCCTTCTGCCTGTTACATACATTCGCACAAAGTTATTAACCCTGTTTTTCCCATTTTTCAAATGGGCACAGGGTATAATTATCAACGCTTCGCCGACTTTACACTGTGCAAAAATATTTCATTTGTACTGTAATTCAATTTGCCCTGTAACCTGTTAATAACGGTGCAGAAAAAGGCGTGGCAGAGCCCAAAGAATCCAAATATTAATCAGAAAGAATGCGTTGATCTCGAAAGCTATAAAAGCTAAAGTAGTCAAATTCACAATATAGCTAGATATATGCCAAACGCACAGCATGATTATTTAAAATATAGGCTGACACGCCCCATTTACGCCTTAATCGAATTAAATTAAATAATAATTGTAATATTGTGCTTATAAGCTTGAAATTAAATATTCTATATTTCTAGTATTATATTTCTCTATACTGAAAAGCGCATTGAAATCGGTTAATAAACACAGAAGTTATTGAAGAAACAATATTGCATCTCGTATAATTTTGTAAAGTATCGTGTAGGCTGTTCAACTACCGGCTACGACTGTAGCCTTTCGATTCGTTTTCATTCAATAACTCAACGAGTTTTACGTTTTTGATTTAAATTGTACTTTAAAGTATTGTCAAAAACTCTGCCAAGACGCATTCACAATGCCAACGGAAGGTAGTGTTGGTAATAGTGTTAATACGCCCAGCTACGCCATCTTGATGGGTGCTCTGGGCTCTACGGCGGCCATTGTGTTCTCCTCGCTGGGTGCCTCTTACGGTACAGCGATATCCGGTGTTGGCATTGCCACCATGGCCATGACTAAGCCCGAGATGATTATGAAGTCGATCATACCCGTTGTGATGTCCGGCATTATTGCCATCTATGGCCTGGTTATCTCGGTGCTAATTGCCGGCTCCATTGGCACTCACTACACCATACAGCGGGGCTACATTCAGCTGGGAGCCGGTCTATCAGTGGGCCTATGTGGACTAGCTGCTGGGATTGCCATTGGCATTGCTGGCGATGCCGGAGTGAGGGGCACGGCGCAGCAGCCACGCCTATTTGTGGGCATGATTCTGATACTGATCTTTGCCGAAGTTCTGGGACTCTACGGACTCATCGTGGCCATCTATTTGTACACGAAAGTGTAAATGTAAATATGATGTAATATGATATAGATTATTAATAATAATCAAATTAATGGCTTTTATGTATTTTTTTTAATTTTTATATGCACTTTCGATAGGTCATAAC